>PISX010037916.1:0-10627 GCA_004024625.1 Mellivora capensis
AAACTACCACAACTGAGCCAGGAGGAAATAGAAAACCTGAACAGACCCATAACCAGTAAGGAGATTGAAACAGTCATCAAAAATCTCCAGACAAACAAAAGCCCAGGGCCAGATGGCTTCCCAGGGGAATTCTACCAAACATTTAAAGAAGAATTAATTCCTATTCTCCTGAAACTGTTCCAAAAAATAGAAATGGAAAGAAAACTTCTAAACTCATTTTATGAGGCCAGCATCACCTTGATCCCAAAACCAGACAAGGATCCCATCAAAAAAGAGAATTACAGACCAATATCCTTGATGAACACAGATGCGAAAATTCTCGCCAAAATACTAGCCAATAGGATTCAACAGTACATTAAAAGGATAATCCACCACGACCAAGTGGGATTTATTCCAGGGCTGCAAGGTTGGTTCAACATCCGCAAATCAATCAATGTGATACAACACATTAATAAAAGAAAGAACAAGAACCACATGATACTCTCAATAGATGCTGAAAAAGCAATTGACAAAGTACAGCATCCCTTCCTGATCAAAACTCTTCAAAGTGTTAGGATAGAGGGCACATACCTCAATATTATCAAAGCCATCTAAGAAAAACCCACTGCAAATATCATTCTCAATGGAGAAAAACTGAAAGCTTTTCCGTTAAGGTCAGGAACACGGCAGGGATGTCCATTATCACCACTGCTATTCAACATAGTACTAGAAGTCCTAGTCTCAGCAATCAGACAACAAAAAGAAATTAAAGGCATCCAAATCGGCAAAGAAGAACTCTCCAAGGTTTTTAATGATTATATTGTACTCTCTTCCATGAGCCTAAAGAAACCCCACTAGATTGTTATTAGAATAATAACACATGTTTGTTGAATGAAGTTCCAAGTATTTTATATAAATCACACTTTTTAATCCTTACAACAACCAATGAAATTATGTCTAGTTTATAGATGTGGAGTCTGAGTCTAAGAGAGGTTATACAACTTGTCCATGGCAAGATAGAAAGTGGTAAAGCCAGGATTTGACCTAGATATGCAGCCTCAGAGGTTAAACTCCATGATATATAATGACTATATTTGCAATAGTAACTTCTTTTATCAGTGGAAACGAGAAAGCATTCAAATACAAGACCATCATAACTCAACAACTCAAGGACACATACTTTTCTCATTCTGTTTGTTAATATCTCTTGAGTCTTCTTAGAAATGAATAGCACCCTCACACTCCCCTGAATTATCAGGTGACTGTGATTAAAAAAACAAATAGATAAAATATACAGGAGTTTGAAATATTCTGGAACCTATCCTCTTAAACATTAAATTATTCACTTGAAATAAGAGGAATTACATCTTAATAAAACACAATATGGCATGTTAAATAAATGGAAATTTAAGGAAGAAAATCATGTATTATATTAATAAGCTGGGTTAGTAAAACTGTATCCTTTATGATACTATTCTTTTTTAAAATAGTATTTATTTAAAGTAATCTTCACACCCAATGTGGGACTTGAACTCACAACCCTGAGATCAAAAATCACATGCTCCTCCAACTGAGCCAGCCAGGCACCCTCTGTATGATACTATTTTTTAAATTTAGCATATATTTTTTTGATCCATTCATTTATTGCACATATTGTAGGTGATGTTGAAATACCAAGGAACAAGACAGACATGGGTCCAGCTTTCACAGAGCTTACATTTTATTTGTCCAGCAAAGTGGACTAGTGAGTTAGTGAAAGCCAACAGTGAATTTCAATGTCTTGGTGGCTTGGTTATCAATCTCTCTCTCTCTCTCTCTCTCTCTCAATCTATCATCTATCTATTTAAATGAGTAATTGGGGGGTGTCTGGGTGGCTCAGTGGGTTAAAGCCTCTGCCTTCAGCTCAGGTCATGATCCCGGGGTCCTGGGATTGAGCCCCGCATCAGGCTCTCTGCTCGGCGGGGAGCCTGCTTCCTCCTCTTTCTCTGCCTGCCTCTCTGCCTACTTGTGATCTCTGTCTGTCAAATAAATAAATAAAATCTTTAAAAAAAAAATAAAATAAATGAGTAATTGGATCAAACACATAGGTTGCTATAAGAAGTAGGCTTAATTCTCCCTGTCTTTGCATCCCAGCCTGGAGCAGGGCAGTAGGAAGACCAGGCCAAACTGGAAGTGACCATTTCTTTAGGACCTCAGAAAATAAGAACACAGGTGTAGAGAAAGGGCTAGCAAAAGGGGAAGCGCTACAAAATTGATCAGAAAAATTCCATTGGAAATAAAGCCAAAGACTGTTTGGTTATTCTTTTTTTTTTCTCTCTGATAAAAACAAGTAACTCTTAGCAATATAAGTTCAAGATAAAAGAGCAAATAGTTGGGTAATTTATTGATGTTCCATCATTACCTTTAGAGATTTTGGAGCCTAAAAACTGGAGCCTAAAAAAATTGGGAAGTGCCTTAATTTATGGTAACCAAAATATATTTACCCACCAAGACAGAAAATGAGTTTGGCTAAATAGATTCTTGGTTTTTACCTCCCATGGGTTTTTGCCATATTTCTAGTTATGATGGAGAAATCAGAATGCATGTTTGAAATACTGATATTTCTGGAACAGTATTTTTTTATTAACATATAATGAACTATTTGTTTCAGGGGTGCAGGTCTGTGAATTATCAGTCTTACACAACTCACAGCACTCACCATAGCACATATGTTCCCCAGTGTCCATCACCCAGCCACCCCATCACTCCCACCCCACACCCCAGCAACCCTCAGTTTTTTTCTTGAGATGAAGAGTCTCTCATGGTTTCTCCCCCTCTCTGATTTCATCTTGTATATGATCTCACTGACATGAAGAATTTGAGAAACAAGACAGAGGATCATAGGGGAAGGGAAGGAAAAATATACTATTCTTAAAAATGAATGTCCTAAGGAGGCCAAGGGATCTTTGATTCATCACTTTTCAGTAACCCCTACATTCAATTAATTACAAATTTATCAGAGGTACCGTTTAGTCTTTTGCAAATTAGTCTCCTCTCCATTCTCTTCGATGTAAATTTCCCACCTTTTCACAGGCTCCCTTTCTTTCCATTTGCTGGAGTAACCTCCTGACTGGATTTGACTTTTTCATGGTGTGGCTTCGGTGATGTTTCCAAAGCTTAAAAATGAAAATGTCACTCTCCTGCTTAAACTCCTAAAGCTTCCATAATCCCTAAGGCTATTTAGGGTGTCTCTCCTATGTACTCTTTAACCTCTCATGCTTGTTCTTGTCACAAATATCTCACTCCAGGACTGTGAATTTCTTTGGAAGAAGCAGCAACAAAGTCTTCTTTAATCCCATATTTTACTGCTAGGGCTCCAAAAGTTTCTTGGAATGATGTCCTACACTTATGCTGCTTACATTCTTACCTCTCATTCCTTATGTACTATAAATTCACCCTTTGCCTCATTATCCCCAATAACTGACTCCTCCGGGGTCACTAATGGCCTCTTTCTGGTTGGTTCCCAATGGATACTTCTAGACTATCCCGCTAAATTTCTGTGCAGTATTTGTATCACAAATTCTGCTATTTTCAAAGAACACCCTCTTCATATGTCATCTCTAAGAGTACATCCTTCTGATTTTTCTCTTCTCTTTCTAGTTTCCTTAGCTGGTTCTATTTGCTTAACCATCTCTTATCTATTGATATTTTCAGAGTTTTTTTTTTCTTTCTTTTTTATGAGCCACTGTGGGAAATATTTCTTATGTATGAGTGATACTCAACTTCTTTGGAATGCCCTCTCCATATTTTGCTAATTTCTCATGACTCCTCATCTTCTCATGATGGAAACCTAAAAATTTACTTTGTGAGCCTCCCTAGATACTACCGCAAGGCATGTGACCTAGGTTCTGCCCATCCAATTCACTCTCAAGGTACCACAGTTGGAAATTCAGTCAACATGAAGAAGCAGGTATCTGGGGAATTAGCCTCTTAGTGAGGATGATGGATGAGGGCTCTAGCTCTTTGCTGGCTGGGTTGGCAGAACTTCTGGTGTTTATTCGCTAGTATCGTCTAAATGAATATAAGTCCTCAGGGGACTGGCATACACTGTGTGAGCCTCAGAGTTTTCCCAAGAAATGCCATATTTTAGGTTTTAGCACTGCTGTTGTCTAGTGCTAGACTTGGATCGCTGAACCAAATTCTGTAAACTACTAAAAATCTTTCAATGCATTCCTTTTCTGCTTAAACACAGAATAGGTTTTTATGTCGGCAGCTGAGATTAGTGATCAATACAGCCTTGATTTTCTTCCTTCTTCCCTCTCTTCCTACCTTTCTTTCTTTCCCACTCTCTGTACATTTTTTGAGTGATCTGATTCACTTCCATGACTGTGAATATTATTTTTGTTTTAAAGACACCTGAATCATATGACCCATGTAGACTTGTTTCTTAAGCTTCACATCTGTCTATAAAGTATGCTCTGGACCTCACTGCTTCATTGCTCCATTCAACAAGTAAGAAGTATGTGTTCACCATCTGCCAACATCAGATTAGGTTCCAGAAACCCAAAGATGAGTTAAAATCAGACTCAGTCTTGTCCTCATGAAAGCTGACAGTGGGTCAGGAGACACGATCCGCATAAACATACGCAAAAGTGCAATTTTGACAATTTCAGTAAAGGAGAAGTGCACGGTGCTCTGGGTGATGTGAAAGAGGTGCTTGATTTAGATAGGTCAGTCAAGGCGTCTTTCCTGGCAAACTGGCTTTTACAGCTGCAGTCAATGGAAGGAAAGAGTTGAAAAGAGGATTGAAGAGCATTTCTGGCGAAAACAGAGCATGATGTGCAAAGCCTTCATGTTGAGGGAAGATCAAGATGCAGCTGAGGATGGGCAGGACCAGGGGTTTGTTGGAGGGAAGGTGAATGAGGGAATGGGAAGCAGAAAGGGGATGTATGATATATGAGCTTGGCCATTTGGGGATTTGTAGGCTAATTTAAGGATTTGGCCTTAATCCTGAGAACAACAGGAAGGTATTGAAAGGTTTTAAGTAGGATTATGTTGGAAGGTGACCAGATCAGATTTATACATGAAAAAGCTCACTCTGGCTTCAGAGAGGAGTGAAAGCAGGTAGACCAGTTCAGAGTCTTTGAAGTTATCCAAATAAGAGATGATAATGTTGAAATAATAATGTTGGTGGGGATGGAAAGAAGTGGGCAGATTAAAGAAAGCTCAGAAAGGAATACGTGTATTGAACTTTGCAGAAAGGATATGAAGGAAAGGGGAAATAACACAAGTGTGGATGTTAGAGCCTTTCATTGACCCAGCCATCTTTCTGAGGAAAAGATCAGGAAAGCCTTACAAACATGTCCAACTCAGTGTCTAAAAGGAACATACCACCTTTTGCCTGAGCCTAGCTCTTGTTTCTCTCGATCATTCCAGTTGTTCTGTTCAGACACCTCTCTCTCTCTCCCCAACCACCAATCTAGCACTAAATGGTTTTGAGTGTACCTACCAAATGTCTCAGGTCTAGGTGAGGGTCATGAGCATGCTATGAAGGCACACACATGAGTTGTGTCTTTCTACAACGTCAATTTTATTCAGTCATAAAGCAAAGTTAATCCGAATTATAAAGCAGGTTCAGGATTCCAAACTCAATGACATTTCACCATGTGTTTGAACTTGGCTTCTTGCACAGCACACAGAACGGGGCACAAGACAAACGACACAGCCAATGCCATAACAGAGGGGTGTAGGAAGTTAACGAACTGAAGTTGGAGTCAGTCTGTGGGGAGTTGGGTGAGAGAAGACCTCTGTAGTCTGGTCTGGGTCCACTCTTGGCACTTACTGCTTTTTATGGTCAAGCAATGAAAAATCTTGGTTCTGTTCAGAGAGCAAGTGGGCAGAGCCTTGGGTGGCAGATGCCTTTTTTAAGTGGTCAGACAGAGAAGTCACATCTGAAGAGTCTGACAGTTTGCTGCCAAAAGCTCCCCCTTTTTAAAGGGATTTAAGGAGTCTCAAGCCCCTACAGACCTCTTCCAGTTCTGCTTGGGTATCAGCTGATGCTGACCCCAGAAATATATGGTAGCTACAGAACCTTTAACTACTTGTGTCATTGCTTGACCGGGGACCCTTCTTGACACGAGAGACTCCATTTTTCTCCCTACAGTGAGCCACCACTAACTCCCTGGAGCGGTCGTCTCTTCACTCCTCTCACTGTCTCTAGTATATGTGCTGCCGAAGCGAGCACTCCTCTCACTGTCTCTAGTGTTGCTCCTCTCTGTTCTGTGTTCCACACCTGAGCAATGATGAGTCTCTCAAAATACAAAGCTGATCATGGTACCTGTTTTTCCACTGGCTCCCCATTGCTTATAGGATAATTGTTCACCTAAACTCACCTATAACCCCTACATGATATGAGCATTGCTGACTTTAGCTCCACTTTCGCCAACCAGCATACTCATCTTTTCTGAAGGACAAAACAAACTTCTTTTGGTTTCAAGAATGCATGAAGCTGGGGCGCCTGGGTGGCTCAGTGGGTTAAGCTTCTGCCTTCGGCTCAGGCCATGATCTCGGGGTCCTGGGATCGAGCCCCGCATCGGGCTCTCTGCTCAGCAGGGATCCTGCTTCCCCCTCTCTCTGCCTGCCTCTCTGCCTGCTTGTGATCTGTCTCTCTCTGTCAAATAAATAAATAAAATCTTAAAAAAAAAAAAAAGAATGCATGAAGCTCTTCCCCCTCTATCCCTGGGCACCTTGTTTCCTTCACATGGACTATTTCTGTGTTCTATTACTGCGCTACCTCCCCGCTCTTCCTGGCCTACACCTGCTTTGTCATCACCTCCCTTCCACTGTTTAAGTGACCCTTCTTTGAGTCTTTTGGACAGTGTTTAATTCCTACATGAGCAGTATTGTATTCTATCGGCACCACATTTTAATTGCTTACTTACACTTTTATCTTTCCTTCTCGTTTGTGAGATTTTGGAGGGCAAGGACAGACATCACTGTTTCATCAGCAATGTGCAGCACTTGAAATAGAAATGGAACTGAAATGGAATTAGCGCTTCATCCCTAACCCCATAGCCTTGACATAAACTCAGGAAAACAAGTAAGGATATTCATGAAGGTAACAAATTCATTTGTTCATTTTGATGTCTAGTAACTAATGATTTTAAATATCTAGGACCTGATCCATTGATGATAGAAATATCTAGACAAATTAAAATTAGTAAAGTTTATTTTTTAGCAAACATAAAATAATTTAGGGACCCTGGGTAGCTCAGTGGGTTAAGCCTCTATCTTTGGCTCTGGTCATGATCTCGGGTCCTGAGATCGGGCCCTGCATCGGGATCTCTGCTCTGCAGGGAGCCTGCTTTCTTCTCTCTCTCTGTCTGCCTCTCTGCCTACTTGTGATCTCTGTCTATCAAATAAATAAATAAAATCTTAAAAAATAATTTATATGATAAAGTCATATAGACTTTGTGGAATTTTTAACTAAAGTATTTTGTTATGATCTTCAGTGATTGACAGGTTATCTTTCAGGAAATTTTAATAAATCTGTTTAACCTTATTTCAGTCCAGTCCTGCCTGCCTAATTAAAGATGACTTATTACAGGACTTGTTCTGCTTTTCTCTTACTTTACATTTATCTGAGCATATTATGTTGCTCTTTGGTGACACTGAATGATCAAAGGAGATAATTCTTTCCTGAAAATAAAGGAATCGAAATAAAAATAGATGTATTGTCCCTTCTCAAATCCTAGAGGGTAGAGAGGGGATTAAATCTCCCTTGGTTGTGTGTGTGTGTGTGTGAGAGAGAGAGAGAGGATGAAGAGAAGGAAGTGGGAAGGAGGAGAGGTAATATTTTGTAATTTCCCCTAGTCTATTCATTTAACATTGCTTTGCCACCACAACTCTTCCCAAGACACAAAATTTAAACATCTTTATTTAGAATGGTCAGAAAACACCTAACCTAGAAAGCAAAACTTTGCACTGCATCATGACTTGTAGTATGTTTGACAAAGGTGTGTGGAATTAAAATCTTAAGGTCTGGGTTTCGCCTTAGCTTTCAATGTTTCTTCTCTGATGCTTCCATTTAAAATCCTTAGGTCTTACCTCCTTCTGCTGGAACAAAAGAGAATATCACTTGTAACACCACCAGAAATTGAAATATCAATTTTTCTTTGAATATTTAATAGACTTCTCCTGTGAAACTGTCAAATCTGGTACTTATTTTCCATAAAGTACTAAATAGCTTATTAAGTTTCTTAAAGGCTATAATATTATTTAATTGGTTATTAAATTATGAAATTTCTTAATGTGGTAATATAATATTCAATAATCATTAAAGGAAATATAATCAAAACAATGTTTTCTTTGTATTTGCTGCTGATTAGAATCAAATTTTATCAGGGATGTTTCCATTTTGTCTATTTTTTTAATTTACTGACAAAAACAGGTGTTTATAGATGTCTTTATCAGTTTCATGTTATAAATCACTTGTTCTCATTTCCAATATTATTTATAAGTGTGATATTTTTATCTTTGTCCATTTTGGTTTGATTTCTTCCATTTTAATCTTTATCTTACAGAGAAAGATTGTATGCCTTTGTTTTGCTTCTCTAAGTTGTCTTTCATGTTCTTGTTTGTTATTGAGTTCTGCATACTTGAAGTCTATTCTGATATATTATTCTTTTCTCTAACTTTTAAGTTGAATTATTATCTCACTACTTGTTTATTTTAATAGTCTTTTAATTTTACAACAGTTTCATATTTATAGGAAAATTGTGAAGATAGTAGATTTCTCACATAACCCAACCTGATTTTCTCTTTTAGTAACATCTTGCTTTACTATTGTGCATTTGCTACAGTGAATAGACTAGAATTGAGACCTTATTATTAACTGAAGTTCATATTTGATTCAGATTTTCTTAGTTTTTACTCAATATCTTTTTTCTGTTCTAGGACCGTATCTGTGATACCAGATTACTTTTAGCTCATATGTCTATAACAATTTTTCTTGGTTTTGATGACGTTGATAATTTTGAGGAATAATTGTCAGGTAGAATGTAGAATGTGGGATTTGTCTGATGTTTTCTCATCATTAGACTGGGGTCATAAGTTTTGGGGAGGAGCACCGCAGGTTAAATGCTATTTTGATTTCAGCATATCAAGGATATACACTATTAACAGATTTATCTCTCTCGTTGTTAACTTTAACAAATATGACAAGTGCTTTGTGCTCTGGATTATCTTCCCCTCCTGAGTTTCTGATTCAATAAGACTGGGGTAGACTAACAAGTTTCCAAGTGATGCTGACACTGCTAGCAAGTCTGGGACCACACTTTGAGAACCACTGTTGTGAAGGAATAGAATGAATTGTGAGCAGTGACTGGCCCATCAAAGATGGTGAATTTCAGTGTCTATATATTATTCTTCAATAAGCTGATTTAAACAATCAAAACAAACAAAAAGAATTTTAAATATTATTTAGGAAAACCACTACTGTGGATTCTGGAACAATCAACCTGGCTCTCTTACTTTCTAGATGAAGAATGTTGTATGCATTCCTTATCACTTCTGTGCCTCTATTTCCTTATATACAAAATGTAAATGATAATTCTGTTGACTTTATAGAGTTTTCCGAGGATTGAAATAGTACTTGGCACATGGTATCATTCAATCTACGTTAGATATTAATATAATACAGTGGTAATTAAAATGAAAAGAAATGAAATTAAATGAATTTTAAATTAAATGAATCAAAATGAAAGGAAAACTATTAGGTCAGTATGTTTTCCTAGTAAACCCCAGACAAAGAATAAATCTGATTTTTATTTTTCAAAGACAACCAGGGATAATAAAATGATAGAGCAGATTACTAACCATGATTTTATTCCTAATAAAATAGATGTGAAAAAATGTGAATAAGATATCTATTTATAACCGAGCTGTATTCATGGAATTGATTGTCTGAAATTGCAAATAGCAAGTTTTGCTCAAGCTGTGTGATGTCATATAATTTGACTTAATATATGGTATAGATATACACAAACAACTCTAATTGTCACGTTGATGAAAAAATATTATTATAACGCTTTGAGTGGGTTGATACTAAGCCTTGGTTTGTGCCTCTACTTGATTTATCTGTTGATGTGATCTTTGGAATGAGTTAGACTGGTGGTTTTCAAATTTAATATGCTTTAGAATCATCTTGAAGAATTAATTAATTTTGAGGGCTAATTAAGATACAAATCATGAACGCCACCGAGAATTTGCATTTTTCAAATTGACTGATGATATTGATGCTGCTGGTCCAGGGATATCATAGTTTGAGAACTGTTCGATTAAAATTCTGTGGGAAGACTATTAGAAACCTGTGGCATCCTACAGTCCTTTAATAATTCATGGATGCCTTTTAAGTTATGTGGTCTTTGAATAAAATGCCATATCAGAGAGTTGTAAAGACTTATCTTATTCACCTACTGTCACAACCCTTTGGGGTAGAGACTGTAAGGTAACCTTCCTGACATGTTATTACTGTAATGGGTGTATTCTCTCTGTTCTCTCTTACTCTTCAAGCTTTGATCGTGCCATTGCTGCAAGGAAATCCATCTGTAAAAGCAGCCAGTGATCTCGGGTCTCTTTCCCTAAACCCACAGTCACATCACAAAGGAGT
>PISX010037917.1:0-10633 GCA_004024625.1 Mellivora capensis
TATTACAATTTGATTTCCCTCACTATACCATTATGTATCTCATGCCTTACTTTTTGTTCACTTAGTTTCACAGCAATTACTTATCTCTGATTCATCCCCAAACGTTCGTATGCTCCATGCGGTCAAACATGCCTCCTAACTGACCAGCTGTGGGGTCTTCCCTCTGAGCTAGCCCTTCTGGGGCCGGCATTCACAGCACGAGAGGGGAGGGGCCTCAGCGCACATCGGCTGAGCTGACATCACGCCAGCCAGAGTGTCTCTGGTCCAGCCTCCCTGGACACTAAGTCTTTTGCCTTCTGCAAAGAGAGGCAGCTCATCCCGTGGCTGTGTGGGCTGGGCTTGGGATCGGAGAGGGAGGGGGCGCCCAGCTCTTCCTCTCATTCAAGCTTTACATCAGTTCTGCTTTCTGCCTGCACCACAAACCCCCATTCTCTCTCTGTGAAGGTGTTTGTGTCCCTGTTCCTGAACCTTTCCAGGCTTCTGTCCTGGGAACCAGGTTGTTAGCAGTTTTGTTTCCTCTGCAGTCGGTCAGATTTCAGCCAGGTCGGTGCCATTTCGTCACCTGCGTCCACTTTCTCCAAATCTGGCTGACATCTCCGCTCCGGCATCTCTACCCGTTCTCTTATTCCTTTAGGGTCCTTGTGTGAGATTCCGGGAGGAGGCGGAGATAAAGGCTGTCTGCCTTGTTCAGCTGAAAACCTCCTTCAGTTAATTCTTAACCTTACGTGCAAGTGACAGAATCGATCTGTTTGGAGTATAAAGGGGTGGGGGGGGGACTCATGGACTCGGTTCATCCCCACGTACCACTCATGTGTAGCAAGTCTTGTTCCTAGAGTTTAAGGGCACCTGACAGACAATCAGGTCTAGTTGTCTTCTTGGGATCTCGTCCATGCTTGTTCTCAGTCTGCAATAATCCTGCTCTGGGCACGAGTGGAACTGCTTCCCTTGAGAACTCTTCCCAGCTACCCAGCACCTCCATGCCTAGTCATATCACCCCTCATCTCCTCCTGAAGTGCCTGCTCTCGCTACGGCCTTGGGTGTACATCGTCAGCCAGTGGATGGAGCTTTAGGAGTGGATTTCTCTGGTTGCCTGGGCCCCATGCTGGAGACAGGGTGGAGGGAGCCTCAGATACTGCTGGTGGGATGGAAAAGGCCATTATGGTCATCTGGTCTCCAGGTGCATTATCTCACATATGTCAGATACCTTGTGCTGTTGGCATATCTGCTGGGTTTTATTAGCCTGAAGACTGTCTGCCTTCCTTCCAGACTTGGGTTATACTATGAACGCTCTTTTCAGTTATTCGACCTTTGGAAGGCACAGGCTTCAGGAAGAGGGTGGAGGACAGAAAACCACAAAGATATTTCTTAAGGGGGAACAATTAATTTTGGAGGTATTAATCAGTATCTTGTGACCCCCTAATCCATTTATTTATTTGTTTAGCTTTAAAATAAAAAAAGATTTATTTATTTGAGAGAGAGCAAGCACAAGCAGTGGGAGGAGCAAAAGAGGGAGAAGCAGACTCTTCTCTGAGCAGGGAGCCTGATGCGGGACTCGATCCTGGGACTTTGGAATCATGACCTGAGCTGAAGGCAGACACTTAGCCAACTGAGCCACCCATGTGCCCCTGTTACTTGTTTAGCTTTAAAAACAAAGTGCAATTGAGCTTAATATACTTATGACTCTTCCTTTTTTTTCATTCTAACCATCTGGGCAGGACTTACTAATTTGGCACAAATCCACCATCTGCTATAATTTGCTTAATAATTCCCTATGGTGTACTGAGTTGTGTAAAACTCATTTTTAAAATAGTAAAGTGGAATTAGGACACTTCAAAAAGACAAATCTGATACTTTGGATATCCAAGATTTCTGTCAATTTGTTAAATATGCACTAGGAATATAAAAATAAAATTAAAGAATCCTTAGAAGAAATGGGTAAAAAATAGTCACAGATATGATCAAAAGTAGAGTTAGACAAAATGAAGAGACATGGGACTATGTCCCAAATGAAAGTACAGGACAAAATCCACAGTAAGACACCTAAGTTAAATGGAGATAAGTAATATGCCTGATAGAGAATTCAAAATAATGATCATATAGTCATTGGACTTGAGAAAAGAGTGGAGGACATCAGTGAGACCCTTAGCAGAGAGAGAAAAAAGAACCAGTCAGGAATAAAGAACACAATAAATGAAATAAAAAATACACTTGATGGGGATGCCTGGGTGGCTCAGTCGGCTAAGCATTTGCCTTTAGCTCAGGTCATGATCCCAGGGTCCTGGGATCAAGTCCCATATCAGGCTCCTTGCTCAATGGGGAGCCTGCTTCTCCCTCTGTCTGCTGTCTCCCCTGCTTGTGTTCTCTCTCTCTCTCTGACAAATAAATTAATTTAAAAAACACACTGGATGGAATAAATAGTGGACTAGATGAAGCAGAAGACTGGATCAGTAACCTGGGGGACAGAGTAATCAGTCGAACTAAGCAGGTGAGAGAAAAAAAATTACGCAAAATGAGAATAGATTTAGAGAACTCAACAACTCTATCAAGAGTAATAACATTTGCATTATAAGGATCCCAGAAGAAGACAAAGAAAAGAGGGCAGAAAATTTATTTGAAGAAATAGTAGCTGAAAAATCCCCAAATCTGGGGAAGAAAATAGAAATCCAGATGCAGGAAGTACAGAGATGCCCTTACAAAATGAACCCAAGGAGATCCACACCAGGACATGTAGTCATTAAAATGGCAAAATGTAATAATAAAGAGAGAATTTTAAAAGCAGCAAGAGAAAAGAAAACAGTTACAAATAAGGGAAAACCCATAAGGCTTTCAGGTGACTTTTCAGCAAAAAACTCTGCAGGCCAGATGGAAGTGACATTCACAGTGCTGAAAGGAAAAAAATCTGCAACTAAGAATACTCTACCCAGCAAGGCTATCAATCAGATTAGAAGGAGAGATAAAGGGTTTCTCAGACAAACAGAAGCTAGGAGTTCAGGACCACTAAACCAGCCCTACAAGAAATGTCAAACAGAGCTTTCTGAGTGGAAAGGAAAAACCATAAACGGGAGTAAGAAAGTACAAAGTACAAAAGCAGTAGAAACAAGTATATCTATAAAAATCAGCCAAGGGACTCACAAAATAAAAGGATAGGTATATGGATACCTAAAACATGTGGAAAACATGGGGAGAGGAATAAAGAATGGGTTCAAACTTAAGTGATCATCATCTTAACATAGAATGCTACATGGAGAGGAGGTTATACACAAACCTAATGGTAACCACAAATAAAAAACCAGCAATGGATATGTAAAACATGAAGAAAAAGGAATCCAAGTATGTCGCTCATGAAAGCCAACAAATCGTGAGAGAAGAGAGCAAGGGAAGAAAGCAACAGAGAAGAACTACAAAAACAATCATAAAACAAGTAACAAAATGGCAATAAGTACATACACATTGATAATTTCTTCCTTTTTTAAAAAGATTTTATTTATTCATTTGACAGACAGAGATCACAAGTAGGCAGAGAGAGAGGGGGAAGCAGGCTCCCTGCTGAGCAGAGAGCCCAAAGAGGGGCTTGATTCCAGGACCCCGGGATCATGACCCGAGCTGAAGGCAGAGGCTTCAACCCACTGAGCCACCCAGGCGCCCCAATAATTACTTGCAATTTAAATGAAATAAATACTCCAATCAAAAGACAGAGGGCAATGCAATCGATAAAAAAACAAGACCCCCTTATATGCTGCCTACAAGAGACTCGTTTGAGACCTAAAGACACCTGCAGACTGAAAGTGAAGGGATGGAAAAGCATTTATCATGTAAACAGAAGTGAAAAGACAGCTGGGGTAGCAATACTTTTATGGGACAAAATAGACTTTAAAACAAAGAATGAAGCAAGAGAAAAAGAAAGACACTGAATAATCATTAAGGGGACAATCTAACAAGAAGATACAATAATTGCAAATATTTATGCCCCCAACTTGGGAGCACCCAAAATTACTTAAAGTAGTTAATAACAAACAAAGAAAGTGATTGATAGTAATACAATACTAGTAGGGGACTTTAACACCCCACTAACAGTAATGGACAGGTCATCCAAATGGAAAATCAACAACGGAAGAGTAGCTTTGAATGACACATGGGACAGGATGGATTTAAAAGACTTATTTAGAACATTCCATTGTAAAACAGAATACACATTCTTTGCAAGTGTACATGGAACATTCTCCAAAATAGATCACATATTAGACCACAAAACAAGTCTCAACAAATTAAAAAAGATCAAGTCAAATCATGCATCTTTTTTGATCACAACGCTATGAAACTAGGAATCAACCACAAGAAAAAATCTGGAAAGAACACAAATAAATGGAGGCTAAATAACATGATACTAAGTAGCAAACCAAGAAATCAAAGAAGAAATAAAAAAATACATGGAGACAAATGAAAATGAAAACACAACACTCCAAAATCTTTGGGATGCAGCAAAAGTGGTTCTAAGAAGTAAGTTTATAGCAACACAGGCCAACCTCAAGAAACAAGAAAAATTTCAAATAAATGATCTGGTCTTACACCTAAAGGATCTAGAAAAAGCAGAACAAACCAACCCCAAACCAGTAGAAGGAAGGAAATAATAAAGATTAGAGCATAAATAAATGAAATAGAAACTAAAAAAAACCAAAAAACAAAAAACAACAGAACTCATCAGTGAAACCAAGAGGTGGTTGTTTGACAAGATTAACAAAATGGATAAACATTTAGCCAGACTCAGAGGGAGAGGGAGTGAGAGAGAGAGGAAGAAAGAGAGATTGAGAGATTAAATTAAAGTCAGAAATGAAAAAGGAGACATAATTGACACCACAGAAATATAATAAGGAAATATTATGAAAAATTGTATGCCAACACATTGGATAACCCTAGAAGAAATGGATAAATTTTTAGAAACACATAACTTCCCAAACTGAATCAGAAAGAAATAAAAAATGTGAACAGACCAATCACTAGCAATGAAATTGAATCAGGAATCAAAAACTCCCAACACACAAAAGTCCAGGACCAGATAGCTTCACAGGTGAATTCTACCAAACATTTAAGGAAGAGTTAATAATTTTTCTTCTGAAACTATTCCAAAAAATAGATGAGGAAGGAAAACTTCCAAAATCATTCTATGAGGCATGCATTACATGATACTAAAACCAGATAAAGACCCTACCAAAAAAAAAAGCATTACAGGCAAATATCTCTGATGAACATAGATAAAAAAATCCTTAATATTAGCAAACCAAATCCAACAATACATTAAAAAAATCGTTCACCACGATCAAGTGAGATTTACTCCCAGGATGCAAAGACAGTTAAATATTCACAAATCAACCAATGTGATAAATTGCATCAATAAAAAAGGGATTAAAAACCACATGATCATTTCAGCAGATGCAGAAAAAGTGTTTGACAAAGTATAACATCCATTCATGATAAAAACCCTCAATAAAGTAGGTTTAGAGGGAACATACTGCAACATAACGAAGTCCATATATGAAAAACTCACAGCTAACATCCTACTCAATGGTGAGAAGCTGAGAACCCTCCCCTAAGATCAAGAACAAGACAAAGATGTCCACTCTCACCACTGTTATTCAACAGAGTACTCGAAGTCCTAGCCACAGCAACAAGAAAAAGGAATAAAATGCATCCAAATTGATAAGGAAAAAGTAAAACTTTCACTATTTGCAGATGACATCGTACTCTATACAGAAAACCATAAAGATGCCACCAAAACACTACTAGCTACTAGAAATGATAAATGAATCCAGTAAGGTTGCAGGATATAAAACCAATGTACAGAAATCCGTTGCATTTCTACACACTAGTAATGAGGCAACAGAAAAAGAAATTAAGAAAGTAATCCCATGTACAATGACACCAAAAGTAATAAAATATCTAGGCATAAACTTAACCTAGGAGGTAAAAGATCTATACTCGGAAAACTATAAAATACTGATGAAAGAAACGGAAGATGGCATAAACAAATGGAAAGATACTCCATGCTCATGGATAGGAAGAACACATATTGTCAAAATGGCCATAATACCCAAAGCAATCTACAGTTTCAGTGCAATCTCTATCCAAATACCAACAATATTCTATACTATATTATAATATTCACAGAGCTAGAACAAATAATCCTAAAATTTCTATGAAATCACAAAAGACCCCAAATAGCCAAAACAAAACTGGGGTATTGAAACTGGGTTGAAAAACAAAGCTGGGGTATCATAATACCAGATTCTGAAATATACTACAAAGCTTAGTGATCAAAATGCTATGATACTGGCACAAAACAGGCACATAGATCAATGATACAGGACGGAAAGCCCAGAAACAAACCCATGATTGTATGGTCAATCAATCTTTGGCAAAGCAGGAAAGAATATGCAATGGGCAAAACACAGTCTCTTCAACAAATGGGTGTTGGGAAAATAGAACAGTTACAAATAAAAGAACGAAACTAGACCACTTTGTTACACATACACAAAAATAAGCTCAAGATGGATTAGAGACCTAAATGTGAGACCTGAAACCATAAAAATCCTAGAAGAGAGCACAGGCAGTAATTTCTCTGACATTAGCCATGCAGCATTTTTCTAGATACGTCTCCTGAGGGAAGGGAAGCAAAAGCAAAAATAAACCACTGGGACTCCATCAAGAAAGCTTCTGTGCAGCGAAGGAAACCATCAACAAAACTAAAAGACAACCTATGGAACGGGAGAAGATATTTGCACACAACATATCCGATAAAGGGTTCGTGTCCAAAACATATAAAAAACCAATACAACTCAACACCCAAAAACAATTAAAAAATGGGCAGAAGACACGAACAAAGATTTCTCCAAAGAAGACATCCAGATGGCCAACAGACACATGAGAAGATGCTCAGCCTCAGTCATCCTCAGGAAAATGCAAATCAAACCTACAATGAGAGATCACCGCACACCTGTCAGAATGGCTAAAATCAAAAACACAAAAAAAAACCAACAGGTATGGGCGAGGATGTGGAGAATAAGGAACACTCATGTATTGTTGGGAGGAATGTAAATTGGCGCAGCCATTGTGGAAAACAGTATGCCAATTCCTCTGAAGTTAAAAATAGAACCACCCTATGATCCAATAATTTCAGTACTGGGTGTTTCCCCACAGAATACAAAAATACTAATTCAAAGGGATACAGGCACCCCTATGTTTACTGCAGCAATTGTTTACAATAGCCAAGATATGGAGCAGCCCAAGGGTCCATTGATAAATGAATGGATAAAGATGATGTATATAAAAAAGATGGTATATATAAATGATATATACATCATTATATGTGATATATATAATATATATTATATATAATAATATTCCTTTATGTATCATATATATATGTATATATATAAAGGAATATTATCCAGCCATAAAAAGAATGAAATCTCCTTGTCTGCAACAACATGGATGGGCCTAGAGGGTATTAGGCTAAGTGACATAAGTCAGAGAGAGACAAATACCATATGATTTGACACCTGAAACTAATACAACACTGTAAACTATGCTGGAATTAAAATAAAAAACTTAATAATTTTTTTAAAAGTAGACGAATCAGAAAGATGTCAAAAGCTATCCCAAATACCTCCAAAAGAGTGGACAAGCATTCCATGGACAGTTGTGCAGGTTGTGGCCTGGACAAAGTGTCCGGCTACAGAAGCAAGCTTACACTCCAGTCTCCAGGTTAGGTATCCATGGGAATGCACAGATGTTAGTGGGGAGTGGGCAACCCTGAGAGCAGAGGCTACTTCATCATATGTGAACTATAATAGATCATACAATTCTACATTTGGGGGAAATGTATCCTTAGGGAATTGACACTTTGGCGTTTAGGCTCATGAGGCTTCTCAGGGGCCCTCCAGCAGGTTGGGAACTGGGTGGGGTGGTACCTGGTGCTTTCCTGCTAGACAATTGATCTGGCTCTTATGGAGGACAGAGAGGCAAGCTTTGGACCTCCAACCCTCAGGGTGTACAGAAGTACTCCAAGAAACTCAGGTGTTTCAGTCTACTTAATTAAGTTATTTGCAAGAGTCTGAGCATCTACATTTTCAAAGGTACTTAAAATTAGGTCCCGTCTGTGTCTGGGAAACGAGCAAAGGCAAGACCAATAAATAAATAAATAAATAAAATAAAAAGGCACAAAAAGGCTCAAGTTATTTCCCTGAAATTAAAGGCTTTGGAAATGAGCGGGGTCCAGGTCTGGGACATCAGGCATGTGATGTCTGTGGGGAGGGGCTGACCTTGGTGGAGGTAGAGGTGGTGGGGGGGGTGCGGGGTAGTTACCTGCAGGAAGGGAGAGGGGAGCTGGGCTACTTGCCCTCACACTCAGGGGGAAGGATGGAGGAAAATGTGGCCTCCCAGGATCATATTCAGGTGGAGAGGAGGGGGCTGGAGGGAGCTAATACCAGATGGACTCAATTTTCTATATAAAAATCAGGTGAGATCATCCAGCAAGTGTGGGGGCAGGGGGAAGGGCAAAGCAGAATGGAAAACAGAGAGAAGACAGGCCGTGTTTGAAGTTTTTAAGCCTTAAATGTGTTGCACAGCGGTGGCCAGGATTAGGTAATTGGTGGTTTGTTTTGTTTTTCAGCAGAAGTGATGGGTCGTTGGAGGAGAGAATTCGGGGCGTTTGTTCCTTGTCGTGCACTTAAGCATCGATTTAATTCCTCTTCAGAACTGCTGCCACACGTGGTCGAGATCTTTTAAAGTTATGAACTTTATGCAATCTTTTTTTAAAAAATTTATTTATTTGTCAGAGAGGGAGAGAGAGAGCGAGCACAGGCAGACAGAGTGGCAGGCAGAGGCAGAGGGAGAAGCAGGCTCCCTGCCGAGCAAGGATCCCAGGACGCTGGGATCATGACCTGAGCTGAAGGCAGCCGCTTAACCAACTGAGCCACCCAGGCGTCCCATCTTTTTTTTTTTTTTTTTGTCTCTAGAAAGATCACATAATTATTTATTTTTTTAAATAATTTAAAAATTTTTTTAATAAACATATAATGTATTATTAGCCCCAGGGGTACAGGTCTGTGAGTCGTCAGGCTTACACATTTCACAGCACTCACCACAGCACATACCCTCCCCAATGTCCATCACCCCACCACCCTCTCCCTGCTCCCCAACCCCCAGAACCCTCAGTTTGTTTTGAGATTAAGAGTCTCTTATGGTTTGTCTCCCTCCCGATCCCATCTTGTCTCATTTATTCTTTTCCTACCCCCCAAACCCTCCACGTTGCATCCCCACTTCCTCACATCAGGGAGATCATATGACAGTTATCTTTCTTCGATTAATAATCCCCTCTAGTTCCATCCAAGTCGTTGCAAACGGCAAGATTTCATTTCTTTTGATGGCTGCATAGTATCCCATTGTGTATATATACCACATCTTCTTGATCCATTCAAGAAAGATCACATTTAAAGAATACAGCTTAATGCTTTTTCACAAAGTGAAGCCTCCTATGTGTCCCGCCCAAAGAAGGAGAGAGAACGTGAGTGGTCCCCAGGGGACTCCTGGGTCTTTCGGGTCACGACGGGAAGCAGCACCTGATTTCTAACAGCAAAGATCAGGTTTGCCTAAAACCAAATGAACCTTCAAGTCAATGCCTTCCTGTTCTTCCAAACCATAGGTAAGATCTTAAGTCATTGACTGACAGGGTTTGCTGGGTTCTGGAGTCTTCGGTGTGAGGGTGTGAGTGTGTGTGTGTGTGTGTATTCGCTTCTTCCAGGATTGCTGCTGGTGAGCTCACAGTCCATGAGGAGGATGGCTGATGTGTGACAGGTGGGTATACACCTGACCCATTTCCATCACTTCGTCTGTGTGGGAGGGTGGAGGGTGCGTGCAGGTAAAGGTCAGGAGTTAGGAAAAGTAGCAAGGATGGTTCTAGTCAATCCAACACATACTTACTAAGCCTTTTTTTTTTTTTTTTTATCCCTAGCTCAGACTCTCATGACGGAGAATAAAGCCACAACTCAATATAGTAAGTGTCACATAAGTGCACAGAACAATCCAGTCTCTAAATACACAGCACAGAATACCAAGTGAATATTCCTGCATTACCGTGCTCAGGGGAAAAGCACCCCGAGGGGTCAGTGGTAGGGACAGGTACCAGCCAGCTCACAAACTCTGGCTTTTCCTACAACTGTATGGGACTCTTCGTGAAACTTGCCCCTGTATTTCAAATATCAGCTCCCACAAGACAAACTCTGATTCCTCTCTGCTGGCCCAGCCCCCAGCACAAGGCCAAGTACACAGTAGGCGCTCAATAAATGTGTTACGTGAACAAGCCCTGGTGATCTTAGAGCAAGGGTGTTTAGATACACAGAAGTTCTCTCCAGGCTGATGGGTGGACTTTTTTTTTTAAATTTTTTATTTTTTATATAAACATATTTTTATCCCCAGGGGTACATGTCTGTGAATCGCCAGGTTTACACACTTCACAGCACTCACCATAGCACATACCCTCCCCAATGTCCATTACCCCACCCACCTTTCCCGACCCCCTCCCCCCAGCAACCCTCAGTTTGTTTTGTGAGATTAAGAGTCACTTATGGTTTGTCTCCCT
>PISX010037918.1:0-10566 GCA_004024625.1 Mellivora capensis
AAGAACCAAGATGCCCTTCAACGGACGAATGGATAAAGAAGATGTGGTCCATATACACTATGGAGTATTATGCCTCCATCAGAAAGGATGAATACCCGACTTTTGTAGCAACATGGACGGGACTGGAAGAGATTATGCTGAGTGAAATAAGTCAAGCAGAGAGAGTCAATTATCATATGGTTTCACTTATTTGCGGAGCCTAACAAATAACACAGAGGACATGGGGAGATAGAGAGGAGAAGGGAGTTGAGGGAAATTGGGGGGGGAGATGAACCATGAGAAACTATGGACTCTGAAAAATAACCTGAGGGTTTTGAAGGGGCAGGGGGTGGGAGGTTGCGGGAGCCTGGTGGTGGGTATTGTGGAGGGCACGCATTGCATGGAGCACTGGGTGTGGTGTAAAACTATGAATTCTGTTACGCTGAAAAGAAATAAAAAAAAATTAAAAAAAAAAAAAAAGAAAACTGATTACTCACAAGATTTATTTTTATTTTTTAAAGAATTTATTTATTTATTTATCAGAGAGAGAGAGCGAGCAAGAGAGAGCAAGTGCACAAGCAGGGTGAGCAGCAGGCAGAGGGAGAAGCAGGCTTCTCGCTGAGCAAGGAGTCCGATGCAGGATTCGATCCCAGGCCTCTGGGATCATGACCTGAGCTGAAGGCAGATGCTCAACCAACAGAGCCACCCAGGCATCCCACTCATAAGATTTTTAGAAAAAGATTTATTTATTTTATTTTAGAGAGAAGGTGGGAGACTGTGTGGTGAGGGGACAGAGCGAAAGGGAGAGAGAGAATCTCAAGCAGACTCCTCACTGAGCAGGGAGCCCAACACAGGGCTTGACCCCACAACCCTGAGATCATGACCTCAGCTGAAATCAAGACTCAGACACTTAACTGAATGAACCACCTAGGTGCCCCAATTATTCATAAGATTTTCAAGAAGTTTTCAATATCACCTTTAAACATGACTTGAAGGACAGTCACTGAAATGCCTATGAAAATGGAGTTAAATCCAAGTTAAGTCTCTCAAAATGTGTTTGCAGTTTGTCCAGACACTACCGACAGAGCCAAAGTTATATTAAAATGCACAAAATTCCTAACAGATTAACATTAGTTTAAAATTCTTTTTGACTGAGGGAAAAAATGAGTTTTGAGTTATAATTAATGAAGCTTACTGTTTTCTTCGCTTATTTTAAATTCGCTGTTTCTTGTTATAGTTCAAATGAGGTAAATATTGACTAAGATCTTTCAAAAATTGTCAGTTTGTTCTGAGAAGCTGGCAAAACGAAGCTATCATTTATGGGTTGGGAAAAACCCTGGGTAAATTAGTTCTACAAAAAAATTACCCTCCCTCAAATCAGCCCATAGGCCCTCCAAATTTTCTAGTATAGCTATAGAATTAAAATTGCTATTTTCAACATTCTAATATACAATATTGTATACTTTGTGAAGGGCAAGAAAAAAAAAGACAAATTAGAAGACTACATATGCTTTCCCTAAGCTTTTAGAACTATCTGGAAAGCTTGGGTAGAAATTCATCTTTTATACTTAAGAAACCTCCCAAAGTATTTAATTAACATCTGTTATATTCCCTTCTTTTTCTGCTTTGGAAATGCTCTGAAACACAATGTCCTAAGGCCTTCATGAAGATATCTCCACTACTAGGAGAGGAGACAAGATGGCAGAGAAGATATCTCCACTACAAATAGAAGACGCCTAGTTTTCTACTTATGGTTTTATAGATCCTTGTTTGCTAAGGAGAGATGCTAATCATACCCTGGCCAAAGAAAATGTATTTTCCTGACAATTTAAAAATTTCAGCAGTTTGGTGATATCATTTAGAGAGTACAACTGATAGACTCATGAAATTTTAATACTAGAATTTTTAATGCTAGGCAAATGATCTTCTAGTGAAAAGGGAGTTCATGGGTCAAATGGAGAAAATAGTGGCAGAGCTGTGTCTGCAAAGGAAGTCTTCTATAGCATTATTTTTCATATTATGAAAATATTATAAACTACTAGTTATATTATATAACCATATTATGACCTATTAGTATGCCATGAAATCAATTTAATGGAATATGGCTAGCATTCTCTAAAAAATAGATCAAAATAGAACATATTAGATTCGACGAGACTCACTAGAAAATATCTGAATATACTGTATGTAATAAAGGAAATTATTATTTCATGAAACCCTTTTTCAGTAATATATATGCCTCTCATTTCTTATTCCCCAAGTCCCTTGGTCAATCCATCCATCCATCCATGAACATCCATACATGTACAACTACATATGCTACATATTGGATCACAATATAAATTATATTCTTACTATAAGTAGCAATAAAAAAAAAGTTTTAAGCAAAAGACTACCAGTTCTCCTTCCACAAAATTATGCCACCTCTACAGTAATAGCTTCACATAAATGAGATGAAATCTTTAGAAATTCTATGATAGATTTCTTGACTTTTACAGTAGCCTCATTACTGGATTAAAATGTAGTAGAGCAGTAATTTGATAAATTGGTGATTTGAAGAAGGAAAACCACCAGGGATAAATTCAACCAACATCAGAAGTTTATAGCTACCTTAATAGTTTCAAATAAAGAGAGTCAAAGTCCACTGTCCAAACACCTTACTATGCAACCTGATTTTGTCTTCTCTCAGATATCCAATATACTTCTTTTTGGTAGTTCCATCCTTCATTAACTCTTTTTGGGAGAGCTTTAGCAGCGGGGCCGTACAATGAGCACAAAAGGCAATACTGAGGTCTAACTTGTTCAGTGACAATATAGGATATCATACCATCATCCTTCTATAACAAATTAAATGTTGGTCCTTGACTGGGAGCAACAGAGTAACTAGAGAAACTTGGGGGGAAAAAGAAAAGACATTCCCTCGGTCTAACTTAGACCTATTGAATCAAATCTACAGGGATGGAGTCCATGAATCTGTTTTTGTTTTGTTTTGTTTTAGAGAGAGGGAGAAGCAGACTTCCTGATGAGTAGACAGCCCTACAGGACTCCATCCCAGGACCCTGAGATCATGACCTGAGCCGACAGCAGACATGTAACTGACTAAGCCACCCAGGCACCCCCTTCTATATTACCTTTGTAAAGAAAAATTGGCCTCCTTCCTTTACCCTTCCAATTTTTCATGCCAGAATCTTTGGAGGCATCCTTGAGTTCCTCTTTCCTCTTCCTTCAAAATATATTTAGACTCTTTCTACTTCTCACCTACTGCTACCACCCTAGAACAAATCCCCATTATCTCTAATGAGGATTATTACAACAGACTCCCTGCTTCCTTCCTTCCCTCCTTTTGTCAATTCCTAATACAGTCATCAAAGTGATTCTTTTAAAACTGATATAACATCTTGTCACTGCTCTGGTCAAATCTCCCATGGCTTCCCCATTCATAGGAGGTATAAGCCCTTACCTGCCCCATAAGGCCCTTTCCTCTCTGATATCTTCTCTTACTATTCTCCCAACTATGCCGAGTTCCTTGAGTCTTCTTGGAATACACCAATCATACTCTTGCCTTAGGGTCTATGCAATTTCTGTTTCCTCTGGTATGGAAATTCCTTCCCCAGATAACAGCATAGCTAACTCTCATGCTTTTTTTAAGTCTTTATCGAATATAATTTTCTCAGTAAGGCCTAACCTCATCATTCCATGTTAAATTGTAATTTGCATTTCTTGTTCCCCAGCATTCCAATGTTGCCCTACCCTGCTGGGGTTTTTTCCCCCCAAAGCACTTTTCATCTTCAAACTGAGTACATAATTTACCTACTTATAATATTTATTATTTCTGTCTCCCTCCATTAGAACATCAGCTCCATGAGGGAAAGAATCTTCGTGTATTTTATTCTTTGATACATCCCAAGGATCTAGAACACTGCTTAGCACATAGTAAGTAATCAATAAATAACTAGTGAATAGGGGCACCTGGATGGCTCACTTGCAAGAGTGTGTGACTTTTGATCTCGGGGTTATGAGTTAGAGCTGTAGAGCTGTAGTTAGAGCTGTTGAGTGTAGAGTTTACTTAAATAAATTTTTAAAAACTTAAAAAAAAACTGGTGAAGAAATGGAGAGATAGTGAGGCTAAGCAAGATCTGGAACTCTCGATCCATTCTAATTAGCCATATAAATATCGAAGATCCAATCGTGAAGTTGTAATCTTTATATTGCCAGTACTTCTGGAGGTGGCCTCTATTCACTAATACTCTTAATGCAATGATGTTTAACAAAAGAATAATCCAGTGAGAATATCAGATCCATTTTAAAAAATATTTAAATCAAAGTAACTGAGAAATAAAATTGTAGACAAGTTTATAAACCAATGACTTTGTGTAGAAAAACTTCTTGTCTTAAAATAGAGGAATTTCAAACACTGCTCAGAATATCTGAGAAAGTTCTGTTTTTAAATAATATAGTAACCTGGTGCTTGGCAGTTAAAGACATCTGGAGCAAAAAAGCATTTTCCTGTTTCTTCAGCAATCAAGGCATAGTCCACCTGGCTGAGACCGCTCACAGCTGGCAAAAACAAGTTCCAGAGGCCTTCTGCTTTGGCCATTTCCTGTCAAGGTGATGAATACGCCAGAGTGATCATAATTTACCATGAACTAAAATAGTTTATTTTTAAAAGATATTGCTATTTATGCTTCTTGCAACTTAAAAACACTTATGAAGTTATTTGTTTTATTTACCTTACAGTGTGTAAAACCAAATAGTTACTAACTCATTAGAAATCAAAAATTTCCTGTTAAAGAAATGCCCTTTTCTCCAAGTTTCCTTAGATTTGGCTGAAAAACTAAATTTGCTTTCCTGAGTACCTCTTACTGAATCATAGTTATTACAGAATCTCCCACATTTGAGTATAAGTATGCCAAACATACTATTTTGTATATTTTAATTTCTTATGCGTGTTGTGGTTAGGATTTAAAAACATGAAATTTAGACCAAGCCCATGCGGGACAAATGTTCTGCTTGACTTCTACTGTAATTTTGCAACAGATGGTAGTGAGTGCTGTTGATCGTATTTTTTCTTTCAATAGCTGTAAGAGGTTATCGTCATCACATACCACATACAAAACGCTATGTAACCTACTTTGTATACTAGAGGTTCTGTTCTTAACTTTCTTTTTAAAAAGTTATTACTGATATATTTATTCTCTACCTATATAACAACAACAGCGATAACAAACTAAGGTTTCAAAAAACACCTGCATATTCATTTTCCAACATTAAATGCTTTGTTTTTCTCACCTTAAGTTTATCAATCACTAAAGGTTTTTTCCATCTGTCCACTGAATTTTCATTTTGAATGTAGAACTCAATTACCTCCTTAAAGTAATAATAAGAAAAAAGTTCATTAGCAAAAGTTAATACAAAGTAAATAATGCCATAAACTGCAAATATCCAAAGTAAACCTATTTAGATGAAGAAGCTTTTCAAACTGCTATTAAATCAGTAATATTTCTTTCCAAAACCAGATACATGAGTATAAACAATTCTAGAGGTTTGCTCACAAAATTATGCTGCCTCGATATTAGATAACAGACTTCCAAAATCTTGTACCAAGATTTAGTGTTCCCTTTTTAGCAATATAGTTCACTGGGTGGTCAAAGGAATCCCTCTCAAAGTAGCACAACTAAAAATGCCAAAAAAAAATATTTAAAATAATGAAAAAAAAATACATGTAATAAATAGCTGTGCTGGAAGAAAAATAAGGAAATTCCTCAGTGGTCAGAAATAAAAAAGCCTGACTCTTCAGGTGTTACTAAAGTACTTGTTTCAAGCCACCATTAGCAAAAATTAGCAAAACTAATAGTGTAACAAAACTGAATCACACTCCCCAAAGACTACAGACAAAAAAAAAGATCAAATATAGAATAAAGTATTTGTGTCCAATAGATTTAAAGAATAAAGGAAGGAATGAAAAGTATGACAAGGGTTATCAAAATTGGGCAAATTTGAAAAAGAACAACAAAAAAGTAAAAGAATCAAAAGCAACTTGAGGAAAAGAAAAAAACACATTAATTAAATTTAAAAATTCAAGCAGTGGTTCTTATGAACAATTGAGAACTGAATTCCCAGTGCAACAAATGAAGCCAGAAATCAGTGTTTTAATGTCTTCAGCTGCTAAGAGAAAATAACTGTCAACCTAGAATTCTATGTCCAATAAAACAATCTTTCAAGAATTAGGGCAAAATAAAGGCATTAGAGATAAAGAAACAGAGAGAATCTGAATCAGAATCATTACTTCCCTCTCTTGAGCAAAAAAATAAAAATTAAAATTAAAAAAAAAAACAAAAAAACAAAGAAAAGGTTACTAGCAGATTCTCATTAAAGGAACTTGATCCTAAAAGAAACATCTGAGTTGCAAGAAGAAACAGTAAATAAAGTGGTAAATACATGGGTAAATATAAATTAAAAACTAGCCATACCAAACTGTAATAATAATCTAATTTGTGCAACTAAAATAATCAAGATCAACTAAAATATGGATTGGGAAGGCATTTTCCAATATTTTGCTGTTACAGAAGCTCTATACCTAATTTTTTAACTTATGCTAGAATTATAGATTAAAATCTGTGACTATTGTCACAAGGCCACATTACAAAATTATTTTCTAAAATTGTTCCACTCCTTTATAGTCATATAATACACAAAACTGTTCTTTTTATTACACATGGCTAGTCTAGGGAAATGATGTATTTAGTGAAAACTGCAAGAAGACAAAGGACAGCTCTTTTTCACCAGGATGAAGAGCATTCATCATTTCTGTCAGGAAGTCAGTTGAATTGGAGATTTCCTGTTTAGGGTTGTTTATTATGTCCATCCCTTGTACTGCAGTAGAAATAGTCAGTGCTACAATATATACTGCAATACATTTACAAATTCCTCATCTCTGACTACCTCTTTATGATACTACAGTTCTGAGAAATTAAATCACCCAATGTTTACATAATTATTTTAAAAACTTGTATGATTTAATACTTCCTGTTCTAAAGTCTATCCATTTAGAGAACTGCAAAATCTGTAGTATGGTAGAAGTCAGAATTAATATAAAATATCTCATTATAAAGAAGGTTTCTTTAGTTCTTAGAGTATGAAAAACAGTATATTGGTGAAAGGAGAAAGCAAAAAATACACTTGATGCCTAATCAATTCCCCCCAAATAGCACCTTTAACATCTAACTTCCTCATAACTTACTGAGATACTGCTTTGCAGTATGTTAGTTCAGAATCTTAAATCTGAGCCTACAAATAATTTTGCAATATAATGTTTTTCACTTTAAAGTTGTCTATTAGAAAAAAGCAATAGTTCTTTAATAGTACATTATACCGAAGAGGAAAATATGACTAATGTTATCTTTATATTGTAAGTGTATTCTCAAGACTATGTTGCTAGTTCTTGTTTTAAATTCTATTTTTTAGGACTCCTTATCCATTTTATTTTTATTTTTTTTAAAGAGAGAAGATGTACACGTGGCAGTTGGGCAGAGGGACAGAGAGGATGAGACAATCTTAAGCAGGCTCCACACCCAGTGTGAGCCCAATGTGGGGTTTGATCTTATGACCCTGAGATCATGATCTGAGCTAAAATCAAGAGCTGGATGCTTAATTGACTGAGCCACCCAAGCCCCCTCCTTACCCATTTTAAATAGGAAAAATTGCCTTTTAACACTTTCGTAGATATTGGGTTCTTAATGTTCTCACTTTATGAAATCCAAGGAATATTAAAGGTCATTAGAGTAGTTTAAATGAAGCTTATTTTTTCCCATTACAAAAATTAGAAAAATATGGGGGCGCCTGGGTTGCTCAGTGGGTTAAGCCGCTGCCTTCGGCTCAGGTCATGATCTCAGGGTCCTGGGATTGAGTCCCGCATCGGTCTCTCCGCTCAGCAGGGAGCCTGCTTCCTCCTCTCTCTCTGCCTGCCTGTCTACTTGTGATCTCTGTCAAATAAATAAATAAAATCTTTAAAAAAAATTAGAAAAATATGTAAAAGTATTGAGAAAAAGTCATCAACAGTCTTACTAAAGATGTATACTGTTAAAATACTGGTGTATTATATGACATTATCTTGTTTTCTAGACGCGACTTTTAATTTTTATAAACTTAGTTATAATACTGGATAGAATTTTATAGGCTTTCCCCCTATTTTGAAGAAGTTAATTACTTTTCTCCAGATATCATTTCAAATGTATATGTTCACAGACAAGGATTAGTATTGCTCAAAATCATTCTACATGATAAAACATTTTTACAGATGTTGGCTTAAGATTTTTGTTTTTAACATTTTTTTTTGTTTTTTTTTTTAAGATTTTATTTATTTATTTATTTGAGAGAGAGGCAGTGAGAGAGCATGAGTGAGGAGAAGGTCAGAGGGAGAAGCAAACTCCCCGTGGAGCTGGGAGCCTGATGCGGGACTCGATCCCGGGTCTCCGGGATCATGACCTGAGCCGAAGGCAGTCGTCCAACTAACTGAGCCACCCAGGCATCCCAACATTTTGTTTTATTTTTTAAGATTTTATTTTTAAGTAGTATCTATACCCAATATGGGACTAAAACCCACAGACCCAAGATCAAGACTTGCATGCTCCAATGACTGTGCCAGCCAGGTACCCTGGTTTATGATTTTTAATGAAAGAAAAAGCCCATGTTATTAGGCATGGATATATTCCAGATTTGAACTATCTGCAAAGACAAAATTACTGTGGCTTTCCTTGCCACAGAAATATTGACAATCTTCTGTTAAAGCTATAGGTTGCTTTTTTTTTAAACTTATAATAAAGCATTTTCTTTTACATTGAAAAACTTTTAAAATTTATTCATTTGAGACAGAGAGATACAGGGAGAGAGCATGATCAGGGGGAGAGGCAGAAACAGACTCCTGCTGAGCCGGGAGCCCTACTCAGGGCTTGATCCCAAGACCTGGAGACCATAACCCAAACCAAGGCAGATGCTCAACCATCTGAGCAACCGAGGCATCCCTACATTGAAAATTCTTTGTAAATATTTTAATAGCTATATAATATTAAGTTTAGCAGATATCACAACCCAACTTGTGATACTTCTTTTCTCTGCTTCATGTTTCCCTTGATTTCCCATTCACATTTATAAATGAAAGAGCAAGACCACATGGTTTCTTCTGCTAATTCTGCCCTCTCCTTTAAATAGTCAGCTGGTTCCAGGCATGAGCATGTCAACAAATATGTTTCATTTTAGGGTGAGCAGGCAGAAATCAGGCAGGTTGACAGGAAAGCTGGGGTTTACACCAAACCCCTACTTTTTTTTTTAAAAAGCCCCCAAAATAGAGAACTCTAGAGCACTAACCCTCATGTGAAATCCTGGCTTCTTGAAATAGATAATTTTTTTTTTTAGAGTCCCAAGTTTATTACTCATAGTTTAAATATTCTCTGACTCATTTTCAAGCCAGAGTAGTAATTGTACCCCTGTTGCAAGGATTACATAAGTTACTATACTTCAAGCTCTTGGCACAGTATCTGGCAGAGGAGTAAATTCTTAATATAATAACTAGTGTTGATTCACTGTCTCTCTCCCATTTGACTGTGAAGATAGCAACTTGTCTTCCTGGCATAATATCATCATGCTTAATAAGACTTAATATCGTCATGTCCCCAACATCAACTACACTGACCAGCACAGAGAGGTGCTCAATGTTTGTTGAATGTCTGAAGGAAGTATTTTGCTGAGGGTAGAATTTATGCAAAGTCTGAATCTAGAACCCATGCTCTAAGTTCAGGTTTTCCACAGTGTTACACATTGGCTTCCTTCTCTTTGATTTAGGCAATTGCCTAATGTCTCTGGATCTCAATTTCCTCACTTTGTTTTTCATTTTATCTTTTACCAAACTGGAGTGGTTAGCTTGTAATATTCTATTCATTTCCAGTGCAAAACATAGTCACATGATCACCATGATAAGTCTAATCATTTGCTTTTTTAGAGGACTCTTGCAGCCTTCTGCCTGAAGCAAATGCTACAGCTAGGCATAGGGTGTTATAGACCTACCCCTGCAGCCCATCTACAGGTTAATTCTTCAGTCAAACATCTTGATTTTGTTTTCCCTTCTCACTCTTACTCTCCATACCAGCCAATCACAGGGGACTCCATTGTAAAACAAAACAAAACAAAACAAAACAAAATGGTTACCACCTGTGCTATAGCCTTCACTTATTTCAAAATGATTTTGAGCCTCACACCAGTCAGAATGGCTAAAATTGACAAGTCAGGAAATGACAGATGCTGGCGAGGATGCGGAGAAAGGGGAACCCTCCTACACTATTGGTGGGAATGCAAGCTGGTGCAACCACTCTGGAAAACAGCATGGAGGTTCCTCAAAAAGTTGAAAATAGAGCCACCCTATGACCCAGCAATTGCACTACTGGGTATTTACCCTAAAGATACAAACGTAGTGATCCAAAGGGGCACGTGCACCCGAATGTTTATAGCAGCAATGTCCACAATAGCCAAACTATGGAAAGAACCTAGATGTCCATCAACAGATGAATGGATAAAGAAGATGTGGTATATATACAC
>PISX010037919.1:0-10631 GCA_004024625.1 Mellivora capensis
ATAGGGAAGCTCTATTTTTAACTTCTTGAGGAATCTCCACACTGTTCTCCAAAGTGGCTGCACCAACTTGCATTCCCACCAACAGTGTAAGAGGGTTCCCCTTTCTCCACATCCTCTACAACACATGTTGTTTCCTGTCTTGCTCATTTTGGCCATTCTAACTGGTGTGAGGTGGTATCTCAATGTAGTTTTAATTTGAATCTCCCTGATGGCTAGTGATGATGAACATTTTTTCATGTGTCTGATAGCCATTTGTATGTCTTCATTGGAGAACTGTCTGTTCATGTCTTCTGCCCATTTTTTGACATGATTATCTGTTTTGTATGTGTTGAGTTTAGGAAGTACTTTATAGATCCTGGATATCAACCTTCTGTCTGTACTGTCATTTGCAAATATCTTCTTCCATTCCATGGGTTGCCTCTTTGTTTTGTTGACTGTTTCCTTTGCTGTGCAGAAGCTTTTGATCTTGATGAAGTCCCAAAAGTTCATTTTCGCTTTTGTTTCCTTTGCCTTTGGAGACATATCTTAAAAGAAGTTGCTGTGGCTGATATCAAAGAGGTTACTGCCTATGTTCTCCTCCAGGATTCTGATGGATTCCTGTCTCACGTTGAGGTCTTTTATCCATTTCGAGTTTATCTTTGTGTACGGTGTAAGAGAATGGTTGAGTTTCATTCTTCTGCATATAGCTGTCCAATTTTCCCAGCACCATTTATTGAAGAGACTGTCTTTTTTCCACTGTATATTTTTTCCTGCTTTGTCGAAGATTATTTGACCATAGACTTGAGGGTCCATATCTGGGCTCTCTAGTCTATTCCACTGATCTATGTGTCTGTTTTGATGCCAGTACCATGCTGTCTTGGTGATCACAGCTTTGTAGTAAAGCTTGAAATCAGGAAACGTGATGCCGCCAGTTTTATTTTTGTTTTTCAACATTTCCTTAGCAATTCGGGGTCTCTTCCGATTCCATACAAATTTTAGGATTATTTGCTCCAGCTCTTTGAAAAATACCAGTGGAATTTTGATGGGAATGGCATTAAAAGTATAGATTGCTCTAGGCAGTATAGACATTTTAACAATGTTTACTTTTCTGATCCAAGAGCATGGAATGGTCTTCCATCTTTTTGTGTCTTCTTCAATTTCTTTCATGAGTGCTCTGTAGCTCGTCAAGTACAGATCCTTTACCTCTTTGGTTAGGTTTATTCCCAGGTATCTTCTGGTTCTTGGTGCTATAGTAAATGGAACTGATTCTCTAATTTCCCTTTCTGTATTTTCATTGTTAGTGTATAAGAAAGCCACTGATTTCTGTATATTGACTTTGTATCCTGCCACGTTACTGAATTGCTGTATGAGTTCTAGTAGTTTGGGGGTGGAGCCTTTTGGGTTTTCCATATAAAAAATCATGTCATCTGCGAAGAGAGAAAGTTTGACTTCTCAAATTAATAAAATTATGAATGAAAAGGGAGAGATCACAACTAACACCAAGGAAGTAGAAACAATCATCAGAAGTTATTATCAACAGTTTTATGCAAATAAGATAAACAACCTAGATGAAATGGATGCATTCCTGGAAAACTATAAACTCCCAAAATTGAACCAGGAAGAAACTGACAACCTGAATAGACCGACATCTAGTAACGAGATTGAAACAGTGATCAAAAACCTCCAAAAAAACAAGAGCCCAGGACCTGATGGATTCCCTGGGGAATTCTACCAAACTTTCAAAGAAGAAATAACACCTATTCTCCTGAAGCTCTTTCAAAAAATTGAAGCAGAAGGAAAACTTCCAGACTCTTTTTATGAAGCCAGCATTACCCTGATCCCCAAACCAGGCAAAGACCACACCAAAAAGGAAAACTTCAGACCAATATCACTGATGAATATGGATGCTAAGATTCTCAACAAGATCCTAGCAAACAGGATCCAACAGCACATTAAAAAGATTATCCACCATGACCAGGTGGGACTCATCCCTGGGTTACAAGGGTGGTTCAACATTCACAAATCAATCAATGTGATAGAACAAATCAATAAGAGAAGAGAGAAGAACCACATGGTCCTCTCAATTGATGCAGAAAAAGCATTTGACAAAATCCAGCATCCATTCCTGATTAAAACGCTTCAAAGTTTAGGGATAGAGGGAACATTTCTGAACTTCATAAAATCTATCTATGAAAGACCCACGGCAAACATCATCCTCAATGGGAAGAAGCTCACAGCCTTCCCGTTGAGATCAGAACACGACAAGGATGCCCACTCTCACCACTCTTGTTCAACATAGTATTAGAAGTCCTAGCAACAGCAATCGGACAACAAAGAGAAATAAAAGGTATCCAAATTGGCAATGAAGAAGTCAAATTCTCTCTCTTTTCTGGATTTCTACTATCTCCATTAAGGGTTAGGTTTGGCTGTATGCTATTTTTTTTCAAAATGATATGGCTTCTTAATATAGATATTAATCTAATTCTCACAATCAATCAATAAAATTTTATCCTATGCGTAAGAGGTCCAGGCCCTAACCAATTGGTAGTTTCCAGAGATTAAGAAGGGTATTGGACCAGGAGGGAAATGGGTATGACCAGAGAAGTACAACATAAGGGATCCTGCAGTGGTATCTTAACAACATCATGAGGCCAGTGGTGACACTAAGAGGCCACGAGAGTACTTCCCATTTTCAGTGGCATCCATGGGCCCAGCCACTGGCCTGGTCCTACTCAAGGCATCAATGGGCTACCAGATAGTCACTGCTCCGGAGTTGTTTCTAGTACAGTTACAGTCACAAGAATTTAGCAGACATATTCTCTTGTTTTAAAAACTCCCTTCCAGTAAAAAGCTTAAACAACTAACTCAATTTCACAAGCTGTATACAGTCAGCTCAGAGAACATGGATGACATTATCATTAAAGTAAGCTAGTCCAAACTGTCCAATGATAAATACCTTTGAGGTTACCTGCTTTGTGCTTGCTATTGTGCTTGAGCCTTTCTAAACATTATCTCTTTCTCTTTGCCACAGCTCTGCAGGCAAATTCTACTCTTGTCCTCATTCTACAGCTATACAGAAACTGAGGCAGAATGAGTCATCCAAGGTCACACTGTCAATGAGTGTCAGAGTAGAGAGTCAAACCCAAGTTGGTGTGACTCTACCAACTCTGCCCCCCTGCACAGTTGTCCTAGAAAAGGAATGGATGGTTATAGAGGGTCCCTGCATGCATCCCCCTGCTGCTATGGAGATCCCACTTACCAAGCCCATCTACATGATGATAGTCCACAGATGCCTAAGACCCTATACCCACAGAGACTGAGAGAATACCATCAGGTCTGGGGGCTGCCCCCGGAGACTTATCTACCCAGGGTGATTAACCTTAAGCCACCAGGACAGACCAAGGCCAGACCACAGTCGAAGTTTCTGACTTTCAAATGTAGTCAAGAAGGGTAGGGCAGAAGTAAAGGGACACCAGGGATCTGGCCCGCCTGAAGTTGGCCAGGTGGATAGAGAGAGATAATTAAAAGCTGTATTCATAAAGAAGCAAGTGACAAGCCCTGATAGAGATGGAGGGCCACCATGGCTCTACAACCATCGATAGCCCGAGGAGTGAAACATGATAGGTACCCAGCTCCATGCTGGAACTCCCAAAATACCGCAACCTGCTGCCAAATGCAAACCTTAAGCCCACAAGGCTTTCTGGCTGCTGCAAAAGCAAAACTGACTTCCAGCTGCTCACCGGAGCACGGAGGTGTTAAGTAGCAGAATCCTCTCTTTAAAAGTTTCAAATGAGTCAAGGCTTTCCATTTTCCCCAGACTTGTCAACAGTATCTTAAGAGGGAGCGAGCCACAGGTCATGGACAAAGAAAAACCAGAACCAGGACAGTGTATTTAAGGGGCAGCAAGTGATAGCATGCTCTGTGGGCAGACAGTATCTAGATTATCAATACACTGGTTTAGTTGTTATAATTAGGTAGCTTCAGATTCCTATGCTGGCACTCAGAAAGCCAAACAACTCAAAACTGTCCATTTAACTAGATTTGCTTTAAAAACAAAACTGGACAAACTGGAAAGCAATAAAAAGCATGACTTAGGATGTAGAGTTTCATTATTCCACAGGCAATGAGGAAGCGCTGCCATTTTTATCAGGGACACTTCTAAGGGACTTAGCTGGGATATTAGACAGTTGAAACCCAGGGAGACAGAGCTACTGAAGAGTAAGAGGATAGAGGACAAGGCACAGGAAATTCCACTATTCAGAGAGCTAGGTGAATTTGAGATGCTCCAGGCTAAACCACAGAGGAGACAAAACCACGAGGAAGCCACATGGATTTTGATCATCAAGGTACAAGCCAGCCAAGATCTGCTGGGCACAGAAGCAGGATATGGTTCCTCAAAGAGACATCCAGACAAACTACCAAATCTTCCAACCCAAACATCCCCCCCAACCCCCACTGCAACAAGCCCAGCCATCTCCCATGTGCCATGAGGTAGCAATTTGAAGGCTCACAGAATTCTGACAACAGCTGGGAGACATGTCACATTAAACTGCTGTTTTTCATTAGCACCCGGTATTGATTTCTCAGACTGGCTGGTTTAACAAATGAAATGAGCCCCAGGTCAGGTGTGTTTGATATGTCAGGGGACCACCACCTCCCTGTCAGATCTTCCATGTCTCACCTACAGGATAAAGTCCAGTTGTCAGAGCCCAATTCGTGAATTCTTCATTTGGCAAATATTTGTCAAGCCCTTACTATGTGGTGGATGGGCACTGCCAGTGCTAAGGGCCCTGCTCCCTGCCCTGCAATCAAGTCCAGGGTTCAAGGCCCCAAAACATTCCCTCCAGTGTTCTGCCACCTGGTCACAGCGCTATCCTCCTAGCCTCTAGGGCCCCTGTGCTCACTATCCTCACCATCAGGAAACTCAGGGCCCTCCACTGCACTCAGCCCACCCTTCATTCAAGGCACTGTCCAGCCTCTGCCATCAAGGTTGGCCCAGCCATCCCAGCAAACAGTGATCTGCCTCCAGCTCCTTCTCAATCTCATGCAAGGCATTAACCGCAAGCACTGTTCTCAGCCCTTTTGCCCCCAGGACACACTCTCAGACCCCCCCCCCCCACCATTAGACAGGCTGACAGTATATGCAGTTCCTGGCTGCCCGTCACCCCAACCGCCAATTCCAAGGAGGACAAAGAAGCATCAGCCAGGGATGGTGAACTAGTATTTGCATAACTTTGAATCCAGTCTAATTTAAGTCAATTCTTCACAAACATGATGCTTTATTTTTAGTACACATCTGCTTACAACACAGCTCACCAATCAGCAGTGTGTCCCGGTCATCCTGCTGTCAAGAGCTATGGTCTAAAACTCTCCTATGGTGTGAGCTTGGATTACTGCCTGTGTTGGCACAGGCTGACTTTGCTCACTAGATTGTAAATGTCTGGAACTTAGGGACAATGTCTTTTCTTTCTTTGTATCCTCCACGAAACTTAGCACAAGATCCAGTGTTTTCAGCAAGAATCCTTTTTTTTTTTTTTAAAGATTTTTTTATGTATTTATTTGACAGAGAGAGACAGTGAGAGAGGGAACACAAGCAGGGGGAGTAGGAAAGGGAGAAGCAGGCTTCCTGCCGAGCAGGGAGCCCAATGTGGGCCTCGATCCCAGGACTCTGGGATCATGACCAGAGCTGAAGGCAGACGCTTAACGACTGAGCCACCCAGGCGCCCTTCAGCAAGAATTCTTATCCTTCCTTGTTTTTATTGTCCTTATTACAAAGAAACAATGACCAAGCCCCTAATATATTCTTTCCTCAGGAACTACCCTGCCTCAGGATTGACAGGTCCCAATATTGCAAGAAACTCTTCTGAGTGGTATATAACACACTCCCATCATTTGAGCATATGACTATGCCCTAAGTATGCCAAACCTTAACAATGACGTGCCCTCAAGCATTAAGTCCTTTCCTTTTAGATCCTCCAGCCACAAAGACACAAGGCTCCCCTGACATATCTGACGGACTAGCATTCCCAGGGTAGGAGGGAAAAGGCAATTCAAAAAGCAGCTAAGTGTGACACTGGTCCCAGGACAACCTAATGTAGCACAGGGAGAGGGCCGGCCAGAAACTAAAAGCACCATCAGCAACCCTGAGTCCGACTCCTCCCTAGTCTCAGTGTGGGTTCATCTGTCTGTGGCCCTTCCCCACTGCCCAGGACTCCTGGGTGCAAAACTGACCCAGATGGGGAGAGACTGCTGTCTGCTGGAGCCCTTAACTCCTATTCAGCTGTGAGGATCTAAAAGAACTGAACAGAACTATCAAAAGGCAGTATTCTCAGGAAAAACCATCACATGCTTCTATTTACAGAAAGCAATACAATGTGTTTTTTTGACTAAACTATGAGGGGAGTAAAATCCCCAGACATCTGCAATTACAATAAGGTTCTGGTGAAAGGGGGCAATGACAGCCATAAAGGTATTGCAAGTGGTGAAATCAGCAGTTTCTGTTGCAATGGAAAATCCCCGGTTACTTGGGTCAAATTACATATTAAGCCATTTGGGGTGTGAGAGGTCACTGAACATCTTCTGGCTTCATCCAGCCCCACCGCCCCAACCACTGAGATGCATATGCAGCTGCACTCAGTGGCCCTATGGAAATTAACCACTAATTAATTTAAAGAAAATAGAGTCATTTCACTATCTGGATAAATATCTAGAATTTTCCTGGAGCAATGAATATATATGTTTCACAAGGGCCTTGATGTCTTAAAAGTAACTTCAAATCCCAAGCATTGGCAACTCTTCCTAAGTGGGTGTGAGCCTATCTCCTGGGGTCTCTCTCTTCTTAGTGGAACATCGTAACATGCAAATGCAATGCAGTCTAATCATCCAATAGTCTCTTAGAAAACCTGAATATAAACCATCACTATTCCCCACCTAACTCAGCCAGGATGACCCCAGGCTCTGGGTGCCACCAGGCAAGGAGGTGATGAAGACATGGGCACAGCAATAAAGAAGCAATAGCTAAAGAAACAATGCCCAAAAGCACACAGATGAAGTTTAGCTGATTAAGTCTATTCTATTTAGAATAAGCAATACCCTTTAAAAGGCACCAATCAAGAGGTGTTTTAATGAGATAATTAATTCAGGGGAACTTAAGAGTTTCTTTCAGAGAAAATTTGTTTAAATTGTTTCTCAGCTTTTCCATCACAAAAAAGGCCTAAACTTCTTTCTGGTTCTAAGGGACCTACAGTGCACGGAAAGAACACAAGATGTTCACAGAGCTGCTCCCTGATTTCTATAAACTAACCCTGAATCAACAGAGAAACAGCAAGGCTAGGGCTAATGTTTGATGGAGCAACCCCACGTGAGCATCTGCTCAGCCTCCTGTCCTCAAAAAAGCCCATTTTTGTGAAATGAGTCATGTGGGCTACCGGGGCAGCCCTGGGTCTCACTTACAAGTTTTAGCAGACTACTTTCTTCAAACTCACAAGACACTGACCTAGGACCCAGAAAGCCAATTCTTTTAAATAAGACATCTTCCTAGAGAATCATTGTTCACTCATTTATTCAACCAAATTCAATCAATATCTATTATATCTAAGCACTGGAAATACAGAATGAATAGGAAACAGTCCAAGCTTTTAAGGGGTTCTCACTCCAAGTAGCCTTCCAAAATTTGGTCCTCAGAACCTGTGTCAGAACCTACCAATGTGCTTATCAAAGTGCAACCTCCTAAGCCATACCCCAGACTTATTCTGAGTGTGTGGAGGGGGAATTCCAGGAAACTCCTAAAGGCATCCTAGTGATTCTTTTGCCACAAAATTTTCCAAAGCTTTAGTCTAATAGGTGAGAGAGGCACGTAAATAAATTATTTCTATACAAAATATTCTTGGAGAAAAAAAGTTGAGTCATTTCTGGAATCAATATTCTAATTAATACCCTATGTCCCTATTCCTGCCCTAAAAAAAGGGCTCTTCAAAGATGTCAGAGCACTTCTTCCCCTTCAAAGTGCTGGAGAAGCCCTGACATACCAACTTCTAGATACCCATCCAGGCCATTCTCCCTGATACGATTCATTACATTCCACTATTTCTAATAATGCTGTTTATTTTAGATTAGATGTCTTTTATAATGCCTGCTTCCCACTGATGCATCAAGAAGGAGAAAAGGGAGAAAACTAAAATTTACTATGTGCCTACTATGTGCTAGCCACTGTGCTGGGCACTGAAACATATTGCCTCATTTATTCTCACAATGATCATGTAAGTAGGGATCATCACCCGCATTTAACAGATGAGTGAAGTGTGGTTCCGAGAAGAAACTTACCCAAGTGCACACAACTAATAAGTAGTGCAAGTCAGGACTCAACCCAGGTCTGTCTGTCTACAAAGCTGCCCATTCTCTTTCTACACGGGAACACTGCACTTGTGTCCTCGTAATGATCACAACACAAGATCTATGTAAGCAAACCTCATCTGTTGGGTGTTGGTTGTTTTTAGTTTCCTTCAAGGAGCTTATAGGCTCATCTATCCCTGGGATGGAAGGCACCCAGCCTGTAACTCTGATATGGAGGTGATGATGGTTGGTGAGCTGAGCACCAGACCAGGACCTACTGGGAGGTTCTGACAAGCAACAGCACACACCTGCCAGCTTAGCTGGCACCTGCCCGCCCTGGGATTGGCTGTCACACATGGCAAAGCCTTCTGGGGTAATTAGCTCTGAGAGCTCTCAAGTGTTGGACTTTGGCTATCTGCGTATCTGTCTCCCTTGTCCAACTGTGATTTCCTCAAAGACAGAACTATGTTTATCCGTTTTTATAACCACTCTTCCTGGTACAACCCTGACAGCTGGCAGACATTCCAAACAGGCTGTTCCAGAGCATAAACTTCCTAAAAGAGGGACTTTTTTCATTACTGTATCTCCAGAGCTTAGCACAGTGCCCGACTTTCAAAAGCAACAGTGCCCTCAAATCAGGGCAAGTTTATTCAAATGTAACCAGAAATTGACACCAGTTCCTTTATTTAAACTCCATTTAATTTTTTATTTTATTATTTTATTTTTAATTTTTTTAATTTTTTATAAATATATAATGTATTTTTATCCCCAGGGGTAAATGTCTATGAATCGCCAGGTTTATACACTTCACAGCACTAACCATAGCACATACCCTCTCCAATGTCGATTAACCCACCCCCCTTTTCCGACCCCCCTCCCCCCAGCAACCCTCAGTTGGTTTTGTGAGATTAAAGTCACTTATGGTTTATCTCCCTCCCCATCCAATCTTGTGTCTTTTCTTCTTTTCCTACCCACCCCAACCCCCCTTGCTGCATCTCCACTTCCTCATATCAGGGAGATCATATGATACTTGTTTTTCTCCAATTGACTTATTTCACTAAGCATGACACCCTCTAGTTCCATCCACGTCATTGCAAATGGCAAGATTTCATTACTTTTGATGGCTGCATTGTATTCCATTGTGTATATATACCACATCGTCCTTATCCATTCATCTGTTGATGGACACCTAGGTTCTTTCCATAGTTCGGCCTTTGTAGACATTGCTGCTATAAACATTCGGGTGCACGTGCCCCTTCGGATCACTACGTTTGTATCTTTAGGGTAAATACCCAGTAGTGAAATTGCTGGGTCATAGGGTAACTCTATTTTCAAATTTTGAGGAGTCTCCATTCTGTTTTCCAGAGCAGTTCCATCAGCTTGCATTCCCACCAACAGTGTAGGAGGGTTCCCCTTTCTCTGCATCCTCGCCAGCATCTGTCATTTCCTGACTTGTTAATTTTAGCCATTCTGACTGGTGTGAGGTGATATCTCATTGTGGTTTTGATTTATATTTCCCTGATGCCGAGTGATGTGGAGCACTTTTTTATGTGTCTGCTGGCCATCTGGATGTCTTCTTCACAGAAATGTCTGTTCATGTCCTCCGCCCATTTCTTGATTGGGTTATTTGTTCTTTGGGTGTTGAGTTTGATAAGTTCTTTATAGATTTTGGACACTAGCCCTTTATCTGATATGTCATTTGCAAATATCTTCTCCCATTCTGTCAGGTGTCTTTTGGTTTTGTTAACTGTTTCCTTTGCTGTTCAAAAGCGTTTGATCTTGATGAAATCCCAATAGTTCATTTTTGCCCTTGCTTCCCTTGACTTTGGCGATGTTCCTAGGAAGATGTTGCTGCGGCTGAGGTCAAAGAGGTTGCTGCCTGTGTTCTCCTCAAGGATTTTGATGGATTCCTTTCTCACATTGAGGTCCTTCATCCATTTTGAGTCTATTTTCGTGTGTGGTGTAAGGAAATGGTCCAATTTCATTTTTCTACAAGTGGCTGTACAATTTTCCCAACACCATTTATTGAAGAGGCTGTCTTTTTTCCATTGGACATTCTTTCCTGCTTTATTGAAGATTAGTTGACCATAGAGTTGAGGGTCTATTTCTGGGCTCTCTATTCTGTTACACTGATCTATGTGTCTGTTTTTGTGCCAGTACCATACTGTCTTGATGATGACAGCTTTGTAATAGAACTTGAACTCCGGAATCATGATGCCATCCACTTTGGCTTGCTTTTTCAATATTCCTTTGGCTATTCGAGGTTTTTTCTGGTTCCATATAAATTTTAGGATTATTTGTTCCATTTCTTTGAAAAAAAA
>PISX010037920.1:0-10632 GCA_004024625.1 Mellivora capensis
CAAAGCTGTAGTCATCAAGAAAGTATGGTAGTGGCACAAAAAACAGACACATAGATCAATGGGAAAGAACAGAGAACCCAGAAATGGACCCTCAACTCTATGGTCAACTGATCTTCGACAAAGCAGGAAAGAATATCCAATGGAAAAAGGACAGTCCCTTCATAAATGGTGCTGGGAAGATTGGACAGCCACAAGCAGATGAATAAAAGTGGACCATTTCCTTACAGCATACACAAAGATAAACTGCAAATGGATGAAAGACCTAAATGTGAGACAGGAATCCATCAAAATCCTAGAGAACACAGGCAGCAACCTCTTCGACCTCGGCCACAGCTTCTTCTTGCTAGACACGTCTCCAAAGGGAAGGGAAACAAAAGCAAAAATGAACTATTGGGACTTCATCAAGATGAAAAGCTTCTGCACAGCAAAGGAAACAGTCAGCAAAACTAAAAAGCAACCTATGGAATGGGAGAAGATATTTGAAAATGACCAACAGATAAAGGGCTAATATCCAAGATCTATAAAGAACTTATCAAACTCAACACCCCCAAAATCCCAAATAATCCAGTCAAGAAATGGGCAGAAGACATTAATGGACATGGCCAACAGACAAATGAAAAAACACTCCACATCACTTGGCATCAGCGAAATACAAATCAAAACCACAATGAGATACGACCACACACCAGTCAGAATGGGTACAATGAACAACTCAGGAACTAACAGATGTTGGTGAGGATGTGGAGAAAGGAGAACCATCTTAATCTGTTGGTGGGAATACAAGCTGAGGTAACCACTCTGGAAAATAGTATGGAGGCTCCTCAAGAAGTTAAAAGTAGAGCTGCCCTATGACCCAGCAATTGCACTACTAGGTATTTGTCCAAAGGATGTAGACATAGTGATTTGAAGGGCACCTACACCCCATGTTTATAATAGCAATGTCTGTAATAGCCAAACTGTGGAAAGACCCAAGATGTCCATTGACAGATGAGTGGATAAAAGTGCTATGGTATATATTTACATATGGGGGAATAATACTGGGCCATCATAAAGAAAGAAATCTTGGCATTTGGAACAACATGAATGGAACTAGAGGGCATTACACTAAGTGAGGTTAGTCAGAGAAAGAGAAATATATGATTTCACTCATTTGTGGAATTTAAGAAATAAAGCAGATGAACATAGGGGAAAGGAATGAAAAATAAAATAAGATAAAGGCAGAGAGGGAGGCAAACCATAAGAGACTCTTAACTATAAGAAACAAACCATGTTGTGGAGGGGAGATGGATGAAGAGATGGTCTAATTGAGTGATGAGCATTAAGGAGGGCACTTGATATAATGAGTGTTGATGAATCACTAAATATTATCCCTGAAACTAATAATACACTATATGTTAACTAAATTGAATATAAATAAAATTAAGAAGATTGGGCTGTATGACTAGAGCTACAGTTGAGCAGACTTAAGATTTGACTGTCCTGTTTGCTTCTCTCCTGGAGGTACTTTACAATAACATATCACTGGTGTGAATTTTCAGAGGTTCTCAGATGGGTTCCCTAAATACCTAATGTGAGCAAGGTATCTCCTATACACCTCAGCAGTCCACCATCCAGTTTCTAGGGATCTAGAATTTTCAGAAATATTCCAGTTTCCTTGATGCTGCATTTCTGAGTCACTTCCTTACTCTGGCACCTTCTCCATTGTAGACCTATTTAGTATGGGTAACTTTGCAGTTTTCTGTCTGGCTATAACCATGATGTCACAAATCAGTCTACATGTCTAAAATGTAAGAAGGGAGAAGTGGACCTTGAACTCTAATGGGCAAAAAAAGAAATGTAAATTAAATACCTTCCTCAGTGGTAAGGAAGCTGATGGCAGAGCAGATGAAATAATGACAAAACCAAAATCAAAGGCAGATTGTCCATATGCTACATTTAAATAGTACCCTCTGCCCCTGTGTGATGCTGTTTTTTTTTTCTAATGTCTACTTGATAGAGATGTGCAGTTATCACTGGAAGTGCAGGCATTGAGAGAGAATCAGGTCAATGGGGGTGTGGTGGGGGGGGCAAAAAGTGCTATGTAATATAAAGGCAAAAGGAAGTTCTATATGAATCAAAAAGGAAGAGGGAGCAAGTCAACAAGCAAAGCAAAGAAACTCAAAACATTTCACATAGGGCTATGGATATTAAGATGATGAGATTTAGAATAAGTTTTCTTAGGTTGGGATATAAATATAAACCTAGGGTAAAAAACAGAAGCAAAACCAATATACCTTGAGGCAACTAGACAAAGTGCCAGAGACTAGAGGCTTTGACAGGACTGGCCTGAGGCCAAGCCATGTTTGAGCTGTTTTCTTTTGTTCTCTTTCCTTCTTGAACTTTCTTGTCCTCTGTCTCATCCTCAGGGACCCTATCTATTACTGATAACAGCTAGCTAATCTGATAAACAAATTCATAGTGATGGATTAAAGACGTAGCAAAAAGAACTCAGGCTTTGGTGTCAGACAGACCTGGGCTCAGATCCCAATTCTGCCTCTTTCCTTAATCCATATCTTAGATGTGTGGTCTTGGGTGGCTTTCTTCAAATATCTTCATTGATGTGTTCTTAAAATGGGAGTAATATCCACCACACTGCATTGCTGTGAAGATTAAAGTAATGTCTATAAGTTACCTAGAAGAGTACCTTGGATATACTAGTGGCTTAATAAATGGGACAGCTGTTTCACAATCAACATATTCTTCTCTTCTCAAAAGTATATTTATAATTTCATATGAATTTTCACTATACCAGAAGAATATAAGTAGATTTCAAGGGCCTGGGATGACTCTTTTAGGCCACTATCATTACTAACATTTGTTAAGTTTATAGAATGTCTTGGGTCTCTTGTTAAGGACTATAAGGACTATAATTTCATCTAATCCTAACAACCCTATGAACTAGATACCATTACTATTTCCATTTTATGAAAGAGGAAACTAAGTCACAAAAGGTTATAGGTAACTTGACCAAGGTCATAGAGTTAGAAATTTGAATAGTCAAGGTTCTACTAATATTCTATTCAAACATCGTGATATAAGACTATGCTATGGAAAGACTCTCCTACAAAGGTCACCAAAATGCTAAGTGTTTACACTTGGCAAATGACTACTGTACTCCTGTTCAAATGATCTAACCAACAAATTAAGATGTCAAGGGTTAAAGTCCACCATTATAAAAATAGCTTCCATTTGTTGAGTACATATGCTGCGCAACATGTTTTGCACTCTATATACATGATCATATTTACATGATTTACAGAGAGTGATTGGGTAGTGTGTTGTTGATCTTATTCCCATTTCACAGAGGAAAACACAGAGGCTTATAGAGTTCAGGTAACTTGCTCAGGATTATAGGGTTAAGAAGCTATAACACTAGGATGAAAACCCCTGGTTGTCTTCTACTAGGCTGTGTCAGAGATTGTGCATCTTTCTCATACATGATTGTGCAGGGGAGAACAGTTCTGCTCACTCCTCCCCTGAGCACTACTGGCTCAGCTAGGAAGTTCAAATCTAAACTTCAAAGCCATTTTCCATCAGGAATAACTTGTACTAATCAGTGGGGGTATTCACTTGAAAGTAGCACTTTGGAAGTAACGCCTTTAATTTTTGCAAAGGTAGAAACAAATTTTGTGAGGGTTTCTTTCTTTTTTTTCCTTTTATTTTGGTATGAGTCATACTGCTGGCTAGTTTCACTGAGAACCAACTATAATCTGGCTCCATCCCAGAGGATAATAAAATATCTAGTACAATGGTTTATAAGGAAAGAATGGGTTCTACATTTCTGTTTGATTTTGGAAATTTCTTTATTGAAGTTTTGAATATAATTTTCACTAACTATAATAATCATATATAGGAAGTAAGAGTTCTTCATCTCGAGTCCATATAACTCATAGAGATTGAGGAACTACATGGTGCCTGAACCTGTATTAGGCTTTAAGAATTCAATTATGAGGATAGGTTGTGTTCCTAGTCTCTCAGACCTTACTGGCTAGCAATAAGACCTACTGATTCTACTCCTTATTCACTCATTCATATATTCATCAGACATTTGTTGAGCATGTACTATGTGCCAGGCATTATGTTGGTCATTGTGTGTGGATAAAAACAAATAATAATTAATATGTATTAAGCATTAGTATGTGCCTAGTACTGATTTAAGTACATTACATGCATTAACTCATGCAATCCTCCTAGCAACCATTTGAGATAGGTTCTATTATCTCATTTTATAAATGACAAAATGGGCATTGGCAGGTCAAATAAATCTGCCCAAGTCCAAAGTGGTGGAGCCAGGCAGTTATTCCAGAGCTTGCACTCTTAGCTACTATGTTAAACTGCTTACAAAAGTGAATGAGATATAGTCTATGTCTTTAAGGACCTCAGAGTACAGCAAAATAGACTAAAAATTTAAATCAAGCACTTTTATGCACTGTGACTTATGATATGGGATTTATAGGATGTCATAAGAGTGTGTTACAGGGCTACCTAACATTGTATAGAGAGCTTAGAAATGAACATCTGAACTGAGACTTGAAGTATGAAAGTGAGCTATCAAAACATAGGGACAAATAGGATGGGTATGTGGGTAGGGAAGAAGTGAAGGCTCACTCAGAAGTGTATTTCAAGACACATAGACCAATGGAACAAAGTAGAGAGCCCAGATATGGACCCTCAGCTCTATAATCACCTCAAATAATTTTTGACAAAGCAGAAAAAATATCCAAAGAAAAAAGACAATATCTTCAATAAATGGTGCCGGGGAAATTGGACAGCTATGTGTAGAAGAATGAAACTTGACCATTCTCTTATACCATACACAAAGATAAACTCGAAATGGATAAAAGACCTCAATGTGAGGCAGGAATCTATCAAAATCCTAGAGGAGAACATAGGCAGTAACCTCTTTGACATCGGCCACAGCAACTTCTTCCAAGACATGTCTCCAAAGGCAAAGGAAACAAAAGCACAAATGAACTTTTGGGACTTCATCAAGATCAAAAGCTTCTGCACAGCAAAGGAAACAGTCAACAAAACAAATAGGCAACCCAGGGGATGGGAAAAGTTATTTGCAAATGACATTACAGACAAAGGGCTGATATCCAAGATCTAGAAATATCTTCTCAAACTCACCACCCAAAAAACTAATAATCAAGTCAAAAAGTGGGCAGAAAACATTGACAGACAATTCTCCAATGAAGACATACAAATGGATAACAGACAAATGAAAAAATGTTCAGCATCAATAGCCATCAGGGAAATTAAAATAAAAACCATATTGAGGAGAGACAAGATGGCGGGGAAGTAGGAGGGAGCTCCTTTTCAACCTGTCCCCTAAAGTGAGCTGATTACCTACCAAGGAACTCCGATCACCCATGAAATCAGCCTGAGATCAGAATTATACAAGTCTGGATCTCTACGGGGACAGAAGACGCCAGTGGGCAGTCTTTTTGGTTTGTCTGTGTTTGTTTGTATACTTCACAAACCTTATCATGGGACGCATTTGGGCTGAGCCTTCTCTTTTATCCTTCTTTCTTTCTCCTGTCTCTCTCTCTCTTTCTCTCTCTCTCTTTTTTTCTTCTTTCTTTCTTTCTTTTTTTCTTTCATATGTGTGGGGACTCTTGATTGCTCAGAAGCATTCCAGGGTGCACCTTCACTGCACCAAGGTCGATACATCCAGCTACAACTGTACAGCCATCTCTCACCAAAATGACTAGGAGGAGGAATGCCCAACAGAAGAAAAATTCAGAGGATGGGCCTTCTGCAACAGAGCTAATGGCTACCGACATGGACATTATGTCGGAAAGGGAATTCAGGCTAACAATTATCCAGGCAATAACTAGGTTGGAGAAAGCCATGGATGACCAAACGGAATTGATTAGGGCAGAACTGAAAGCCACCAGGGATGATGTTCACAATATTAGGGCAGAACTGAAAGCCACCAGGGATGATGTTCACAAGGCTCTCAATGAGTTCCAATCTAATCTAAATTCCCTAAAAGCTGGGGTAACTGAGACAGAAGATAGAATTAGTGATCTGGAGGACAAACAGATAGAGAGAAAGGATCAGGAGGAAGCCGGAACAAACACCTTAGAAGCCACGAAAACAGAATCAGGGAAATAAATGATGCCATGAAATTCCAACATCAGAATTATTGGAATACCTGAAGGGGAGGAGAAAGAAAGAAGTCTAGAAGATATTGTGGAACACATTCTTCATGAAAATTTCCCAAATATCGCAAATGGAAACAGCGTTCATGTACTAGAGGCAGAACGGTCCCCCCCCGCAGGATTTTAGATTCTCGAATCACCTTAAGACACCTGATAATAAGAATGAGGAATTATAATTCTAGAGAAACTCTCTTGAAGGCAGCTAGGACAAAGAAGCCCCTTACATACAGAGGAAAGCCCATCAGAATAACGTCAGACCTGTCCACAGAAACCTGGCAAGCCAGAAAGGGCTGGCAAGATATATTCAGGACACTAAATGAGAAAAACATGCAGCCAAGAATACTTTATCCAGCAAGACTGACATTCAAAATGGATGGAGAGATAAAGAGTTTCCAAGACCGGCAAGCTTAAAAGACTATGCGACCACCAAGCTGACATTACAGGAAATATTAACGGGGGTTCTATAAAAGAGGAAAAATCATAAGAATATCATTGAACAGAAATACAGAGAAAATCTACAGAAAGAAAGACTTCAAAGGTAACACGATGTCAATAAAAACGTATCTATCGATAATCACTCTCAATGTGAATGGCCTAAACGCACCCATAAAACGACACAGGGTTGCAGATTGGATAAAACGACAGGACCCATGCATATGTTGTCTACAAGAGACCCATTACGAACCTAAGGATACACCCTGATTGAAAGTGAAGGGATGGAGAAACATCTTTCATGCCAATGGGCCTCAAAAGAAGGCTGGGGTAGTGATTCTCATATCAGATCAATTAGATTTTAAACTAAAGACTGTAGTCAGAGATACAGAAGGACACTACATCATTCTTAAAGGGACTATCCACCAAGATGATCTAACAATTGTAAATATCTATGCCCCCAATATGGGAGCATCCAATTACATAAGAAAACTATTAATCAAGATAAAGAGTCATATTGATATGAATACATTGATAGTAGGAGATCTTAACATGCCTCTCTCAGTAATAGACAGATCATCCATGGAGAAAATCAATAAAGACACAAAAGCATTGAATGACACATTGGACCAGATGGACCTCATAGATATATACAGAACATTCCACCCTAAAACAACAGAATACTCATTCTTCTCAAGTGCACATGGAACCTTTTCCAGAATAGACCACATACTGGGTCAATAATCAGGACTCAACCAATACCAAAAGACTGAGATCATTCCCTGCATATTCTCAGATCACAATGCTTTGTAACTGGAACTCAACCACAAGGAAAAGTTTGGAAGGAACTCAAACACCTGGAAGCTAAAGACCACCTTGCTTAAGAATGCTTGGATCAACCAGGAGATCAAAGAAGAACTTAAACAATTCATGGAAACCAATGAGAATGAAGACACTTCATTCGAAAAACTATGGAATACAGCAAAGGCGGTCCTAAGGGGGAAATATATAGCCATCCAGGCCTCCCTCAAAAAAATTGAAAAATCCAGAATACAACGGCTGTATCTACACCTTAACAAACTGGAGAATCAACAACAAATCAAACCAACTCCACACATAAGAAAGGAAATAATCAAGATTAGAGCAGAGATGAATGAGGTAGAAACTAGAGATACAGTAGAACGTATCAATGAAACTAGAAGTTGGTTTTTTGAAAGAATCAATAAGATTGATAAACCATTGGCCACACTAATCCAAAAGAAAAGAGAAAGGTCAAATTAATAAAATTATGAATGAAAAGGGAGAGATCACAACTAACACCAAGGAAGTAGAAACAATCATCAGAAGTTATTATCAAGAGTTATATGCGAATAAGATAAACAACCTAGATGAAATGGATGCATTCCTGGAAAACTATAAACTCCCAAAATTGAACCAGGAAGAAATAGACTACCTGAATAGACCGATATCTAGTAACGAGATTGAAGCAGTGATCAAAAACCTTCCAAAAAACAAGAGCCCAGGACCTGACGGATTCCCTGGGGAATTCTACCAAACTTTCAAAGAAGAAATAACACCTATTCTCCTGAAGCTGTTTCAAAAAATTGAAGCAGAAGGAAAACTTCCAGACTCTTTTTATGAAGCCATCATTACCCTGATCCCCAAACCAGGCAAAGACCACACCAAAAGGAGAATTTCAGACCAGTATCACTGATGAATATGGATGCTAAGATTCTCAACAAGATCCTAGCAAACAGGACCCAACAGCACATTAAAAAGATCATCCACCATGACCAGGTGGGATTCATCCCTGGGTTACAAGGACGGTTCAACATTCGCAAATCAATCAATGTGACAAAACAAATCAATAAGAGAAGAGAGAAGAACCACATGGTCCTCTCAATTGATGCAGAAAAAGCATTTGACAAAATCCAGCATCCATTCCTGATTAAAACGCTTCAAAGTATAGGGATAGAGGGAACATTCCTGAACTTCATAAAATCTATCTATGAAAAACCCACAGCAAACATCATCCTCGATGGGAAGAAGCTCACAGCCTTCCCGTTGAGATCAGGAACACGACAAGGATGCCCACTCTCACCACTCTTGTTCAACATAGTATTAGAAGTCCTAGCAACAGCAATCAGACAACAAAGAGAAATAAAAGGTATCCAAATTGGCAAGGAAGAAGTCAAAGTCTCTCTCTTCGCAGATGACATGGTACTTTATATGGAAAACCCAAAAGACTCCACCCCCAAACTAAGAACTCATACAGCAATTCAGTAACGTGGCAGGATACAAAGTCAATATACAGAAATCAGTGGTTTTCTTATACACTAACAATGAAAATACAAAAAGGGAAATTAGAGAATCGATTCCATTTACTATAACACCAAGAACCATAAGATACCTGGAAATGAACCTAACCAAAGAGGTAAAGGATCTGTACTCAAGGAACTACAGAGCACTCATGAAAGAAATTGAAGAAGACACAAAAAGGTGGAAGACCATTCCAGGCTCTTGGATTGGAAGAATAAACATTGTTAAAATGTCTATACTACCTAGAGCAATCTATACTTTTAATGCCATTCCCATCAAAATTCCACCAGTATTTTTCAAAGAGATGGAGCAAATAATCCTAAAATTTGTATGGAATCAGAAGAGATCCCGAATTGCTAAGGAAATGTTGAAAAACAAAAATAAAACTGGTGGCATCTTGTTACCTGATTTCAAGCTATACTACAAAGCTGTGATCACCAAGACAGCATGGTACTGGCATCAAAACAGACACATAGACCAGTGGAACAGAGTAGAGAGCCCAGATATGGCCCTCAACTCTATGGTCAAATAATCTTCGACAAAGCAGGAAAAAATATACAGTGGAAAAAAAGACAGTCTCTTCAATAAGTGGTGCTGGGAAAATTGGACAGCTCTATGTAGAAGAATGAAACTCGACCATTCTCTTACACCATACACAAAGATAAACTCGAAATGGTTAAAGGACCTCAACGTGAGACAGGAATCCATCAGAATCCTAGAGGAGAACATAGGCAGTAACCTCTTTGATATCAGCCACAGCAACTTCTTTCAAGATATGTCTCCAAAGGCAAAGGAAACAAAAGCAGAAATGAACTTCTGGGACTTCATCAAGATCAAAAGCTTCTGCACAGCAAAGGAGACAGTCAACAAAACAAAGAGGCAACCCACGGAATGGGAGAAGATATTTGCAAATGACAGTACAGACAAAAGGTTGATATCCAGGATCTATAAAGAACTTCTCAAATTCAACACATACAAAACAGAAAATTATGTCAAAAAAAATGGGCAGAAGACATGAACAGACACTTCTCCAATGAAGACATACAAATGGCTATCAGACACATGAAAAAATGTTCATCATCACTAGACACCAGGGAGATTCAAATTAAAACCACATTTAGATACCACCTCACACAAGTTAGAATGGCCCAAATTAGCAAGACAGGAAACTATGTGTGTGGGAGAGGATGTGGAGAAAGGGGAACCCTCTTACACTGTTGGTGGGAATGCAAGTTGGTGCAGCCACTTTGGAGAACAGTGTGGAGATTCCTCAAGAAATTAAAAATAGAGCTTCCCTGTGACCCTGAAATTGCACTACTGGGTATTTGCCCCAAAGATACAGATGTGGTGAAAAGAAGGGCCATCTGTACCCCAGTGTTTATAGCAGCAATGGCCACGGTCGCCAAACTGTGGAAAGAACCAAGATGCCCTTCAACAGACGAATGGATAAGGAAGATGTGGTCCATATACACTATAGAGTATTATGCCTCCATCAGAAAGGATGAATGCGCAACTTTTGTAGCAACATGGACGGGACTGGAAGAGATTATGCTGAGTGAAATAAGTCAAGCAGAGAGAGTCAATTATCATATGGTTTCACTTATTTGTGGAGCATAACAAATAACACGGAGGACATGGGGAGATGGAGAGGAGAAAGGAGTTGAGGGAAATTGGA
>PISX010037921.1:0-10624 GCA_004024625.1 Mellivora capensis
AAAAAAAAAAAAAACACAACAACAACACTGCTCCAAGAAAAAAGCCCGTTAATTTTCTAAAAATCACTCTTCCTCTTAACTTCTCCTTCTAAACCTAAAGTCCTCTGGAGAGCAATATGGCTATCTGAGATGGGATCTAGAAAGACAACATCTTCTCTTAAATCCTGGGAATGCCAAGAGGAATTTGGACCAGAATCTCAATACTAGAAACCAAGAAAGTTTGGATCTGTGAGATCCAAAGTGAATTAGAAAGAGAAATGGATGCCTCAGAACACCAGAAAAAAATTAATTTATTCACTTAATAAGTCTTGATTGAGTACCTACTATGTATTAGGCACTGATTTAAGGGTTGAAGATACAGCAGTAAAAAAATTCTCTAACCTTATGGGGCTCATATTCTAGTGTGGGGAGACAAAAAATAAACATGTAAATCTATAGAACATTAGATTGCAATAAACACTATGGAGATAGAGTAGGTAGAGAGAGTGTGTGGCAGAAACTCTTATTGTTTCACAGAATTTGTTCTTTTTCATTTTTAGAAAAAGAATCCCAATCTCGTGTTTTAGCTGGTAATGTGGCCATACATTTCCTTCACTCCGTTTTGCTCCTGGATATACTGTGACCAGGGTCAGTCCAATGGATTATGAGGGGAGGTGTTTCATGTAACTTGCAGGTCATGTGCTGAAGGATAAAGGCACTTACCTTGGAAACTTTCTTTTTCCTTCCCACTGGCTGGTAAATGGCATTTACTAAACCATCCTTGGAAGCCAAGTGTAGAAGGTGGCAGAGCCTCCAGCTTTAGATTGTTCAGCTCTTTACTGTTGCATGAGAAGGAAATAAACATATATTTAATATGAGCCACTTCATTTTTTGATCTCTTGGTTATTACAGCTTAGCTGGTACCTAATTCAGAGAGTACCAGAGAAAAGTGGGGAGAGTTTACTATGTTATATAAGGTGGTTAGGGAAGCAGAAACCTGAAGGAAGGGAGTGGGGGAGGGAGCCATGGGGCTATTTGGTGATGATAATTTTAGGCAGAAGGACAGCAAGTACAAATGCCCTGAGGCAGGATTAAGCTCTGGTCTGGTCCTGGACTAGCCAGGAGCCCAGCTTGTCTGGTATACAGTGAGTAAGGAGGAGAGGAAATCAGGGTTGGTGTTGGGGAGCAGATTGCATAGGGCCTATACGCTATAGTAGGAAATTGCTAAAACACCATCTGAGAAAGACCTGAGAGTCTCAAGGCAAGGAGAATGGAAGAGAGTCTATGGAAGAGGACATTGCCCGATTCCTTGTAGGTTAGAAGAAAGGAAGACTTCCATCCTCTATTGGAGCTTTTATAAGTTGATCTGTGCTTATATACATGTGGTCATTGTGGTGTCAACATATACTCTTAGATGTATTCTGTTAATCAAATATTATATTTATGGTAAAATGCCATCTGGAGAGATGTATTTTTCAGAGATTCAGTGGTGATTTAGCTGAAATGATGGGTAATACTCTACCTGGAAGTGATCAGAACCCTCTGTCCTAGGAGCCATGCAGTCACAGTACTGCAGGCTTTCCTCATTTTATAGACTGGAGCAACCCAGAGAAATGCAATGATTCACTCAAGATGACACAGTAAGTTAAGCACAGAACTGGGAACTAGAATCCAGATGTCCTGACCCCTAATTTAATAGCTTCCATTTCAATTAGTTTAATTTCATGCTAGGTATCAATGTGGTGGTGGGTATTTTAGATCACAAAATAATCCTGATGACTTTTGACTTTGGTTTGGTTGGGGAATCCATTATTTTATTTCAGCAGCAGATTTTCTTTCTTAATGATTCCTTACTCAGAGCAGTGTGGAATGGAAAACTTACCTGCTAGTGCACAAATCAGATCATCTGGATGGCAGTGATGAATATTAATAAAGGACTTGAGGTTTTCAAAGCAGTCAGAACCCATAATTTCTGATCCTGTGGGAGGCCTGTGAGGTAAGCAGAGTAGATCTAATTTCTATCCTACTGTAAATGAAGAAACAAAATAATTTCAGAAACAATAAGTGATTCAGCCAAGGTGACACATCTTTGATTTATTGTGCCACACTTACTTACTCCAGGTTCAAAAGACTTGTTGCCACATGTATCCTCCAGATGATTAATAGCTGACACTTTATAGCTCATATTACCACATACCAGATACTGTTCCAAGGGCTTTGCACATAATGACTCATTTTCTCTTCCTACAAGGTAATTCTATAATCTCCATATACTGATGGTGAAAACAGGCTTAGAAAGACTAAGGAATTTCCCCCCAGGTCACATAGTGTCATAAAGCAGGCAGAGATGGGACCCAAATATAACAGACTGTATTCAGAGTCTGTCCTCTTAGCCACTGCACTATGCTACCTCTCCATTTAGGACTTGGAACCAATTTTATGATTCAGGCGGCTTATGGGCACACTTCAAGAGTCTTTGAGATCAAGTTCAGATACCTGATAGCTGCTACGGCTGTCACAAATACTTCCTTTGGTGTGGTTGGCCACTTGATCTTATTATCTGCCTTCATGATAGATGTGATCAAATCTGATTTTTAGACCATTTGTCTGAGTGGGGTGGAGGAAGCATTGTACATATAAATAGCTACTTTGACATTAATGTTGAGAAGTTTTTATGGGTAAGAGTGAACTGCTTACTGTTATGCAGAAGAATCAATGTTAAGAAGTCATCACTTTACTCTCATTTTCTTTAATTCATTAATAATACTGAAGAGTAAAGAAGTCATATGCTGTTTTCATCTACTGTCCATTCTTTTGGTAGCACTAATTCAGTTTTCCTTTAGGGAATCCCCCTTTTGTTTATTCTTTTTTTTTAGATTTTTTATTTATTTCACATAGAGAGATCACAAGTAGACAGAGAGAGAGGGGGAAGCAGGCTCCCTGCTGAGCAGAGAGCCCTATGTGGGGCTCGATCCCAGAACCCAGGGATCATGACCTGAGCCGAAGGCAGAGGCTTTAACCTACTGAGCCACCCAGGCGCCCCCTTTTGTTTATTCTTAGTCTGTGTGGTTTCAATACCAATACATCCCCTTTCTCCTGGGTTGGTTGCATGACCCAAGCCTAGACCCAGGATATATACCTCCTTCAAAAAACAGGAGTAGGTATGTGATCCTAGTTGGTCCAGTGAACGTTGTCCCTGGGACTTTTATTTGAATTATGGGGAAACAGAAATCCTCTTTTTACTTAATGATGAATACAACAGAGTATAAGTTGAAAACTGTGGGTGGCCATCTTACCCAATGAGGGATAAGCATGCATGAGCATGAAACTAAGATAGACAAAGGTAGAATGAAGAGATGGAGGGAATCAAGTGCCCAGTGACAAATTTGGTGCATCCAGAGCTAGCTGTGTCTACCCTAGGACTTTTTAATAACATAATCCAATAAATTTCCTTGTGTGCTTAAGCAACTCTCGGTCAGATTTCTGTCACTTGCAACCTAGATTAATTTTCCTGTTGAATTATTCTGATTAACACAGGCATAGTTCATTTGCTGTATTTTCTGCTTTGCTTGAAAATTAACCATCTCAGTTGTCTGTTGGCACAATAAACCTTCAGGAGCAATCCAGAACATACAACATTGTATTCTGCCGAGCAAAGCAAGTGACAAAAGCAGCCCGTATTCAAGGGGTGGGGAATTAGTTTCCATCTCTTAATGAGAAGAGCTACAAATTTCCATTGCAAATAGCATTAGCTACAGGGAAGAGTGGAGAATTAGAGCTGTTTTTGTAATCAGTCTACCACACTCATCTTTGTTTCCTTTATACAAACGTGGTGGTAAGGAGGTAACATAAGCAGATGGACACTGCAACTTAACCAGATACTCACCAAGGGAAACAGATTCCTTCAGTGTATCAAGCAGGGTATGATGCTACCCTATCCTTATTTCACTCACTTAACATGAGTGATTTTTCTTTAACTTGGAAATACAGAAACCCTGTTCTGAAAGGCCATCTGGCCCACCTCTACGTTTTTCAGAAGAAACCTGACCCCAAATTAGGGCCATCATTCCATTCTCTGTTTCTGTCATCACATTACCTTCCCAACTAGAGGCACACAGAGGCAAGCCTGGACCTTTACCCTAGGACTTCCAGCCGGCTCTCCATCATCTAGTGCTGTTCTCTTCCCACACCAAGGCAGTACAGAGTGAAGACTTCATATTCAAACTCTGGAGTCAGCCAGCCTGGTTCTAATTCTTTCTTTACACTTATGAGCTACAAGACCTCAGAGCAGTTATTTACCTCCTCTGGGCGTGATGATAGTAGTGGGTACCTCATATGGCTATTGTGGGGATTAAATGAAAGAAGTAAATAAAGCACATGGTAAATATTCAAATAATTTTACCTATCATTGTTTCTTAAAATACAACTTTTCTATTTGACTTATTCCTGCCTACATTATGTCTGGCTTTAGGAGTTTAGGGGAACTGAAAACATCTTAACTCCCAATATTTGGATGTCAGACAGTAAAAAACTTTTAAAAAATTATGCGGGAGTACAATTCCATGTTTCTTATGAGAAGAGATGCTTATAGCCTAGTTCACATGTTTCTTTCCTAACAAATATTTACTGAGGGTGTCCTCAGAGTCAGGCACTGAATGTTTGCTGTTAGTGCAGCATATTACCACAAACATGTACCAGTATATGTTCTGGACTCCAGAAGTCTAAAATGGGTCAGCCAGGAGTGCCTGACTGGCTTAGTCAATTAAGTGTCCAACTCTTGATTCTGGCTCAGGTCTTGAGATCAAGCCCTGCATCAGCCTCTGCACTGAACATGGAGCCTGCTTGAGATTCTCTCCCTCCCTTTCCCTCTGCACTCCCCCTGCCCCCCTCCCCACTTGCTCACACACTCTCTTTCTAAAAATAAATAATAAAATAATATATAATAAATAATAAAAAAATAGAACAGTCTAAAAAATTAAATAGTCAACCAGGTTGTTTTGGAGGCTTTGGGGGGACAGTCTACTTCTTTGTTGTTGTTGTTGTTGTTTTTCCCCAGCTTTTTGAGGCTGGCAGCATTCTTTGGCTCATGGCCCGTATCACCGCAGCTCCTGCTTTTATTATCACGTCTCCTTTTCTTCCTCTGTTTCCATGGGCTCATTGCCTTCTCTGACCTTACTGCCTCTTCTTATAAACCTCTCCCTGTGGCTTGTGCTTGCATACAGCATGGTGGCCTAGAGTAGTCAGACTTCTTACATGGCAGCTCAGGGCTCCTAGAATGATTCTTCTTGGTAAGCAAGACAGAAGTCTTCAATGCCTATTATGCACTAATCTTAGATAGCTTCATTTCCACCATATTTTGCTGGTTGAAGTAGTCTTTAAGATTTTATTTATTTGACAGAGGTGGGGAGAGAGAGAGTGAGCACATGTGTGCCCACACACATGAGCAGGGGCAGGGGAAGAGGAAGAAGCAGACTCCCTGCTGAGCAAGGAGCCTGATGTGGGACTTGATCCCAGGACCCTGGGATCATGACCTGGGCTGAATTGACAGAGCCACCCAGGTACTGAGCTAGGAGCAAGGAGCCTGATGTGGGACTTGATCTCAAGACCCTGGGATCATGACCTGGGCTCAACTGACTGAGCCACCCAGGCATCCCTGGTTGGAGCAGTCTTAAGCCTACTCTATTTCTAAGGGAATGGACATACATCACATGTCTTGAGGGGAAAAGTTTCAAAGAATTTGTAGTTAGATTTTAAAAACACCCAAATGGACTTCCCAAATGTGATTTTTTTTTTCAGTCACTACATTTCCCTGTCATTTCACCTACTTTGGGACTGTGGAGGTATCTGAAGTTGTCAGTGGTTTCCTGAAGGCTTTTGAGTTGGGTGGCAACTCGGCTTTTCTTGGGTGGCTGTTCTCTGGCTCTGAGGCAACAAAGCTGAAAGCTAATGGGGATATCCCTGAATTTAGCTTTGGAAGCCTTTCTGCAAGTTCCAGCACCTTTTTCCTGTATTAAGTACTCTTCTACTTGAAACACATACTTAGAGTGTTATCTCTTTTCTTTACAGCATGACTGATACAAGCTCCAAAATCTGCTCTCTTTTTTTAATATAGATTCAATTAGCCAACGTATACATTAGTACTATATAGTACTCATAGTGTCAGATGTAGAGTTCACTGATTCATCAGTTGCATGTAACACCCAGCGCTCATCACATCACATGCCCTTCTTAATGCCCATCACCCAGTTCCTCCATCCTCCCATCCTCCTCCCTTCCAGCAACCCTCAGTTTGTTTTTTAGATAAGACTCTTTCATGGTTTTTTTCCCTCTCTGATGACTTCCCATTCAGATTTCTCTCGCTTCCCCTACGATCCTCTGCACTGTTTCTTATATTCCACCTGTGAGTGAAACTATATGATAATTGTCTTTCTCTGATTGATTTATTTCACTTAGCATAATACCCTCCATTTCCATCCATGTTGATTTAAATGGTAAGTATTCATCCTTTCTGATAGCTGAGTAACATTCCATTGTATATATATATACCACATCTTCTTTATCCATTCATCTGTTGATGGACATATCAGCTCTTTCCACAGTTTGGCTATTGTGGACCTTGATGCTATGAACACTGGGGTGCAGGTGCCCCTTCATATCACTACATTTGTATCCTTGAGGTAAATAGCTAGTAGTGAAATTGCTGGGTCATAGGGTAGCTCTATTTTAACTTCTTGAGGAACCTCCATACTGTTTTCCAGAGTGGCTGCATCAGCTTGCATTCCCACCAGTAGTGAGAAGGGTTCCCCTTTCTTTTCATCCTTGCCAACATCTGTCATTTCCCGTGTTGTTTATTTTAGCCATTCTGACTGGTATGAGGTAGTACCTCTTTGTGGTTTTGATTTGTATTTCTCTGATGCCGAGTGATGTTGAGCACTTTTTCATATGTCTGTTGGCCATTTGTATGTCTTCTTTGGAAAAATGTCTGTTTATGTCTTCTGCCCATTTCTTGACTGGATTATTTGTTTCTTGGGTGTTGAGTTTGATAAGTTCTTTATAGATCTTATATACTAGCCCTTTATCTGATATGTCATTTGCAAATACCTTCTCCCATTCTGTCAGTTATCTTTGGTTTTGTCGACTGTTTCCTTTGCTGTGCAGAGCTTTTTATCTTGATGAAGTCCCAATAGTTTGTTTTTGCTTGTATTTCCCTTGCCTTTGGAGACATGTCTATCAAGAAGTTGCTGTGGCTGAGGTTGAAGAGGTTGCTGTCAGTGTTCTCCTCTAGGATTTTGATGGATTCTTGTCTCACATTTAGGTCTTTCATCCATTTTGAGTTTATCTTTGTGATGGTGTAAGAAAATGGTCTCTTTTCAGTCTTCTGCATGTGGCTGTCCAATTTTCCCAACACCATTTGTTGAAGAGACTGTCCTTTTTCCATTGGATGTCTTTCCTCTTTGTCGAAGCTTAGTTGACTATAGAGTTGAGGGTCCATTTCTGGGTTTTCTATTCTATTGATATATGTGTGTGTGTGTGTGTGTGTGTGTGTGTGTGTTTGTGCCAGTACCATACTGTCTTGATGATCCCAGCTTTGTTACAGAGGTTGAAGTCAGGCATTGTGATGCCACCAGCCTTGATTTTCCTTTTCAACATTCCTCTGGCTACTTGGCATCTTTTCTGGTTCCATACAAATTTTAGGATTATTTTTTCTAGCTCTGTGAAAAAAGTTGATGGTATTTTGATAGGGATTGCATTGAATGTATACATTGCTCTGGGTAGCATAGCCATTTTTACAGTATTTATTATTCTAATCTAAGAGCATGAATTGTTTTTCCACCTCTTTTTGTCTTCCTCAATTTCTTTCATAAGTGTTCTATCGTTTTGAGAGTACAGATCCTTTACTGCTTTGGTTAGGTTTATTAGTATGTATCTTATGGTTTTTGGTACAATTGTAAATGGGATTGATTCCTTAATTTCTCTTTCTTCAGTCTCATTGTTAGTGTGTAGAAATGCACTTGCTTTCTGTTCATTGATTTTGCATCCTGCCACATTGCTGGATTCCTGTATGAATTCTAGCAATTTTGGGGTAGAGTCTTTTGGGTTTTCCACATAGAAGATCATGTCATCTGTGAAGAGTGAGAGTTTGACTTCTTCTTTGCCAGTTTGAATGCCTTTGATTTCTTTTTGTCTGATTGCTGAGGCTAGGACTTCTAGTACTGTGTTGAACAATAGTGGTGAGAGTGGGCATCGCTGTCATGTTCCTGAGCTTAGGGAAAAAGCTTTCATTTCTTCTCCATTGAGAATGATATTCACTGTGAGCTTTTCTTGGATGGCTTTTATGATTTTGAGGTATGTTCCCTCTATTCCTACACTGTGGAGAGTTTTAATCAAGAAAGGATACTATATTTTGTAAAGTGCTTTTTTCTTCATCAACTGAGAAGATCATAAGGTTCTTGTCCTTTCTTTTATTAATGTGATGCATTACATTGTTTGATTTGCAAGTGTTGAACCACCCTTGCAGCCTAGGAATAAATTCCACTTGGTCATGGTGAATAATCCTTTTAATGTACTGTTGGATCCTATTGGCTAGTATCTTGGTGAGAATTTTGGCATCCATGTTGGTCTGTAATTCTCCTTTTTGATGGGGGCTTTGTCTGGTTTTAGGATCAAGGTAATTTTGGCCTCATAGAACAAGTTGGGAAGTTTTTCTTCCCTTTCTGTTTTTTGAAACAGCTTCAGAAGAATAGGTATTAGTTCTTCTTTAGATGTTCAGTAGAATTCCCCTGGGAAGACATCCAGCCCTGGACTCTTGTTTGTTGGGAGATTTTTGATTACTGGCTCAATTTCCTTGGTGGTTATGGGTCTGTTCAGGTGTTATTTTTCTTCCTGTTTCAGTTTTAGTATTTATAAGTTTCCAGGAATGCATCCGTTTCTTCCAAATTCCCTAATTTGTTGGCTAATAGTGCTCATAATATGTTCTTTTTTTTTTTTTCAAAAGATTTTATTTATTTATTTGACAGGGAGAGTGAGAGAGAGGGAGAGATGGGGAAGAAAGAGAGAGTGCACACAAGTAGGGGGAGTGGCAGGCAGAAGGAGAGGGAGAAGCAGGGAGCCAGATGTGGAGCTCAATCCCAAAACATGGGATCATGACCTGAGCCAAAGGCAGATGCTTAAATGACTGAACCACCCAGGTGCCCCGCTCATAATATGTTCTTAAAATTGTTTGTATTTCCTTGGTGTTGGTATGATCTCTCCTCTTTCATTCATGATTTTGTTAATTTGAGTCCTTTCTCTTTCCTTTTTGATAAGTCTGGCTAGGGGGTTATCGATCTTATTAGTTCTTTTGAAGAACCAGCTTCTAGTTTCATTGATCTGTTCTACTGTTCTTTTGGTTTCTATCTCATTAATTTCTGCTCTAATCTTTATTATTTCTCTTCACTTGCTTGGCTTGAGCTTTATTTTCTGTTCTTTCTCCAGCTTCTTTCTTTAGGTGTAAGGTAGCTTCTGTATTCGAGGCTTTTCTAATTTTTTAAAAAAGATTTTATTTATTTATTTGACACAGAGAGAGATCACAAGTAGGCAGAGCAGCAGGCAGAGAGAGAGGGGGAAGCAGGCTCCCTGCTGAGCCTGCTTCAGGCATCCCATGGCTTTTCTAATTTTTTGAGAAAGGCTTGTATTGCTATGTACTTCGCTCTTAGGACTGTCTTTGCTGTACCCCCAAAGGTTTTGAACAGTTGTGTTTTCATTTTCATTTTCATTTTGTTTCCATGAATTTTTAAGATTCCTCTTTAATTTCCTGGTTGATCCATTCATTCTGTAGTAGGATCCTCATTAACTTCCAAGTGTTTCAGTCCCTTCCAGATTTCCTTTTGTGATTGAGTTCAAGTTTCAAAGCATAGTGGTCTGAAAATATCAGGGAATAATCCCTTCTTTTGGTACTGGGTAAGACCTGATTTGTGACCCAGGATGTGATCAATTCTGGAGAATGTTTCATGTGCATTTGAGAAGAATGTGTATTCTATTGCTTTAGGATGGAACATTCTATCTGGTCCAGTGTGTCGTTCAAAGCCCTTATTTACTTGTTTTTCTTCCGCTTAGATGATCCTTCCGTTGCTGTGAGTGGGGTGTTGAAGTCCCTACTATTATTGTATGATTATCAATGTGTTTCTGTAATTTGTTATTAATTGGTTTATACAATTGGCTGCTTCTAAGTTAGGAGCATAAGTATTTATAATGGTTAGATCTTCTTGTTGGATAGGCCCTTTAAGTATATAGTGTCCCTCTTCATCCCTTACTACAGTCTCTGGTTTAAAATCTAATTTGTCTGAGAAGAGGATTACTACCCCAGCTTTCTTTTGATGTCCACTAGTGTGATAAATGATTCTCTGCCAACTTTCAATCTGGAGGTGTCTTTATGTCTAAAATGAGTCTGTTGTAGACAGCATATGGATGGGTCTTGCTTTTTTATCCAGTCTGATACCCTGTCTTTTGATTGGAGCATTTAGCCCATTTACATTCAGAGTAACTATTGAAAGATATGAATTTAGTGCCATTGTATTACCTGTAAAGTCCTTCTTTCTGTAGATTGTTTCTTTCTGGTCTACGTTACTTTTGGGCTCTCTCTTCACGTAAAGGATCCCCCTTAATA
>PISX010037922.1:0-10627 GCA_004024625.1 Mellivora capensis
AACCATGAGAGACTATGGACTCTGAAAAACAACCTGAGGGTTTTGAAGGGGCGGGGGGTGGGAGGTTGGGGGAGCCAGGTGGTGGGTATTGTGGAGGGCACGCATTGCATGGAGCACTGGGTGTGGTGTAAAACTATGAACTCTGTTACGCTGAAAAGAAATAAAAAAATAAAATTAAAAAAAGAAAAAACTAAACTAAAGTAAAATTTTAAAAAATTAAAAAAATAGAAAAGCCAAAAAACCCCACGGATATATGTATCAAAAAGTTCAGGTTAAAAGGTTATTATGGAATTTGATGTACTGGACATTTCACTGTGATGGTTAAATAGGTTAAAAAATTATCTATATAAAAAATAAAAAAAAAATGAACCTGAATAGTGGGAATGAATTAAAAATAAAAGTTGTATCTATGAAGTCATGGTAGTTGTTCTCTTGTCATCTTTTTTTTTTCTTTTTTTTCCTGGTTGGTTTTCTGGGGGAGGGCCCTGCCACGTGGGTTTTCAGGCAGTGTTTCCTGAGTTAAGTTCTCCCGCCCCCCTCAAGGGAGTGGGCTCTAAGGAAACTGATTTTTCAGGCTTTTGTTCTCTGGAGTTTTTTTGGTTTGTCCGTTTTCTCTAGCCTTGACAGCTTTTGATGGTTTTTAGAGTTTTAGAGGAAAGCAAATTGCACCCAGACCTCCCTCTCAGAGAGAAGCCTCAGTCTGTTCTCCTCTGGGTGCTCCAGAGCACATAAATTCCCCCTTGGCCACTGGCAGAGCACTTTTCTGGGTCCAAGAGTGCCTCGCTGCCACCTGCATGCGCCTCTCTCAGGGGAGGGTGTGGGGCGCGACTCAGACTCTGATGGTGTGGTGTGTTGCATGCGGTGAGGACTGCAAAAAGGCTGTGGTTCTGCTGGCTGGCAAGGCTCCCAGCCCCTCATGGGAGCCACATCCCATGCGCTCTCAGGCGTGCTGTTGGCTCAGGGAGGAATACCTGGTTTCTTCGCCATACTCTCTCTGGTTCAGCGCCAGGGCTGGCTGTCCTGGGTCTGGGGACTTAAGCCCCTGTCCCTAACCACCATGATTCCCACAATTTCCCCCCAGGATCCTTTGCTCTTTTTGAGTGCTTTCAACCAGACTCCAAGTTAATGCTGGTTCCCAGATGCAGGGCACGCTCATATTGCGGTATTACTTTCCAGTGGGTCACTTCTGGTGGTTCCCTCCCACTTTTGTTTATCTTCCGATACCAGTCCGACGTTCCCACTCCACTTTACCTGCCCACTGGCGTCTTCTGCCCCCGTAGAGATCCAGATGTGTATAATTCTGATCTCAGGCTAATTTCATGGGTGATCAGAGTTCTTTGGTAGGTAATCAGCTCACTTTAGGGTACAGGTTGAAATGGCGCCTCCTCCTAGTTCTCTGCCATTTTGTCTCCCCAGTATTCTAATTGCTTTAATTAGTAATCAAAAACTTTCTTTAAAATCAAGCACAGGTGTCTTTGTCAATAAACACCCTCAAATCCCAAACAGGTTTCTGATCTATTTGTATCAGGCAGTTCCATGCATTAGTAATCACACACACATATGTTTATAATTTAAAAAAATTTTTCTTTTGTTTCTTTGTCTTTTCCACTTCACCATGCCACTCCTTTTAAGGTAATGGTGTCTATTTAAGGCCACTGGACTTGAGTACAACAACTATACACAAAATCTACTCTTCTTAGTTCTGGTTTCTATGAGTCTGTGCTTTTCAAAAACAGTATAAAACTTTCTCTTAACCTCTGATGTCCCAAGCAGTAGGGCAGTTTTTCAAGACTCCATGTTTATGGACTTTCTCTATTATCATTAATTTCTGCTTGAAGATCAGCCAATTTTCTGCTAAGCTCACCTACTTATCATAATAACTTATCAATGAAATAAACAATTGCAAATACCCACAATTATTTTCAACTGTAACCAACTATTTCCCCTAGACTTACTATTTAGTACACATGTCAGCTTTCCTTGTTGTGTGATCTTTCTAACATTGATTGTCAATTTTCTCAGTGCCCGCAGTTTTAGTAAGGATATCTTGCTATGATGAAATGAACAATTCCAATGTGTTATGGGTTTAACACATACAACTTTATTTTTTGAAGACATCCATCCAATGCATGTGGAAGAGGAGGCTCTCCTCCATGCCGTGTTTAAAAAAAAAAAAAACAACCTAACTTCTTCCATTGTGTGGTTACATCATTTCTAGGGCTTCACGTCTTCCGTGGATTAAGTTCAACTGGCCAGAGTGGTGGGGAGAGAGGGTAGAGGACATCAGGTAGGCTGTAAAGATTGTGCCTAGAAGAGGTATATGCCATCTCCTTGGTCAAACTCAGTTTTACAGCCCCACTAACTATAGGTGAGCCTTGAAAATGTAAATGTATCTGTATGTCTAGGAGGAAGAAGAACTCAGTTTAGTAAACATAGCCTTGTCTCTGTCATTTATACCCATTGATTGTCAGGTGAACTTCAGGCGTGCAGTGGGAAGGGGGAGAAGTGGCAGGAGAACTATGGATATTTTGTGCTCTCCTGGTCTCTCTGAGACACTGTGAGCCCTAGAGCCTGGTTTGCTCTTTGTTTGCCTCTTTCAGAACCCTCATTAAGTAGATCATCAGGTTTTATTTTAGACTCATAATAGAGAAGCAAAGGAGTTTTTCTGAGTTCCTTCCATGTTTTCTAGTCATCCCCGTATCGGTAGTAAGGATGAAGAGAGGGACATTAGTATCTGCATCTTAGTGGATGGGAACAGGGATTTGAATGTCCTCCCTTCCAGACTCAGTCTGTGGCCCAGGACTGTCCAAACACATTCCTGAAAGCTGCCTTAGGATTTTCTGGGATGACATCAAGAACCTGACATGGGAATCAAATGAGTAATGCATTTTCTGTTTAGTCCTTGAGTTTGTGCAGAGTTCTTCTGGCCTGTCAAGAGACATTGCTGTTAGGACACAGCATGTGAGGGACCTGGTGAGTTAATCTTCCAGGGAAGGACAGATCTTGCTGGATTTATTCCACAAAGTCACTGAATTTATTGCCTTCACTTGGATGTTTATAATAGAATTAAGCACTGTTTGAGAAAGAGGCTACTACTACCCACTAGAACATATTTCTGAGACTGTAAGATCACACTTCTCTACAAGTCTTTTTCCTGCTATGGGGCAAATACACCTTCACTTTCCTTTTGCACCATCATCTTTTTTCTCAGCCAAATGGATTACATAGTTCACCTACCCCCTCCTCATCCTGCAACTCCTACTATTTTCTCCATATTTATGAGTCTGTTTCTCTTTTGTTGTTGTTACTTATTTGTTCATTCATTAGCTTAGGTTTTTTTTTTTAGATTCCACATATAAATGAAATCATATGGTATTTATCTTTCCCTATTTGACTCATTTTACTTAGTATAATACTCTGTAAATCTATTTGTGTTGTCACAAATGGCAAGATTTCATTCTTTTTTATGGCCAAATCATATTCCATTGTGTAGATAAACAGCACATTTTCTTTATCCATTTGTCTATCAAAGGACATTTAGGTTGCTTCCTATCTTATATATTTATATATATTTATATAACATATATATGTATAATATGCTATGTGTTCCATATGTCACATTATAGATGTTATATATGTACCTCATATTATGGTATATATATACTTTATACTTAAAGTATAAGTATGTATATGTATATAAAATATATACATATACATATATACATATATGTATATATGTATGTATACACACACATATATACATATATATGTATATATATATGTATACACACACACACACACATACATTTCCACAGCCTTCTGATATCTGTTGTTGCTGTTGATAAATATACTACCAGTCAATTGCTATTCCTTTGTAAGTAATGAATCATCTCTCTTGCTGTATTCAGAGCACCTCATCTTTAGGGTTCTGGAATGTTAGCATATGTGTAGATTGTTAAAAAAATCGATTTGAGAGCCGAGAAATAAGCCCATGTTTATACGGTCAATTAATCTATGATAAAAGAAACAAAAATATACAATGGGAAAAGACAATCTGTTCAATAAATGGTGTTAGGACAACTAGCAAAAGATGAAAGTGGACCACTTTCTTACATCACACACAAAAGTATAATCAAAACAGATTAAAGACCAAAATGTAAGACCTAAAAGCATAATTCTACTACAGGAGAACATAGGCAGTAATCTCTTGTACATAATCTTAGCAATATTTTTCTGGATATGTCTCCCTACACTAGGGAAACAAAAGCAAAAATGAAAAATTGGGACTACATCAAACTAAACTCTTTTGCACAGTGAAGGAAACCATCAACAAAACAAAAAGGCAACCTACTGAATGGGAGAAGATATTTGTAAATAACATATCACATAAGGGGTTAATACCCCCAATACATAAATAACTCATACAACTCAACATCAATAAAACAATCTGATTTAAAAATGGAGAGAGCTCTGCATAAACAGCTTTCCAAAGAAGACATACAGATAACCAACAGACACATAAAAAGGTGCTTGACAACACTAATTATCAAGAAAATACAAATCAGAACCACAGTGAGGCATCATCTTGCATCAGCCACAAGGGCTGGTATCAAAAAGACAAGAAATAACAAGTGTTAGCAAGCAAATGGAGGAAAAGGAACCCTCATACACTGTTGGTGGGAATGTAAAGTGGCAAAGCCACTATACAAAAGAGTATGGAAGGTCCTCAAAAAATTTAAAATAGAAATACCATATAATCTAATAATTCCACTTCTGGGTATTTACTCAAGGAAAACAAAAACACTAATTCAAAAAGATAGATGCACCCTTATGTTTTGCAGCATTACTTAAAACAGACAAGATAGGAAGCAACCTAAATGTCTGAGCTGCCTGCTCAGCAGGGAGTCTGCTTCTCTTCTCTTCCTCTGCCCCTCCCCGTCCCCCAGTCATGTTCTCTCTGTCTCTCAAATAAATAAAATCTTTAGACAAAAGAAAAAGAATGGGGTCTGATCACTATCTTTACCCCTAGCCCCCAAAATTCTAACCTGGATCTTGGGATGTATTCTCAGGGGGTGGTCGAACTGGAGTTCGTCAGTCTTTGTGTTAGATGGTAGGTCTTAATTTGATTATATCTGCAAAGACTCTATTTCTATAAGAGTTCACACTCACAGGTACTTGGAGGTAAGGACTTCACTACTATATCACTTTAGGGGACACAATTAAATCCAAAACATGTATTTTGGATTTCTTTTATTTTTTTTTAAAGATTTTATTTATTTATTTGACAGCCAGAGATCACAAGTTGGCAGAGAGGCAGACAGAGAGAGAGGGGAAGTAGGCTCGCCGCTGAGCAGAGAGCCCGATGCAATGCGGGGCTCAATCCCAGGACTCTGGGATCATGACCCCAGCCAAAGGCAGAGGCTTTAACCCACTGAGCCACCCAGGCACCCCTGTATTTTGGATTTCTCATCAGAGATTTGTAACTGTAGTTGCTGCCTTTAATATATGTATCTCATTAGGTTGTTATGAGGATTAAATGAAATATCAGGTGATATCCAGAATAATATGACACACACACACATATATATATATAATCTCTTTAGATTTATTATTATTATTACTTGTGTTATCCTTGCTGTGACTTTATATAAAGTTTTAGTCTCCCTCTGTAAGGTGACAGAAGCCATTTTTTTAATGTACATATTTCAAATGTAGTGCCTTGTCAAAGTAGGGTAAAAATATTGTTCAATGAAAAAGTAAAAGTAATTTTACCCTTACAACAAATCTGTGTTGGAATGTTGGTTATGCCTATATTTCAGATGAGGGAATTGTGGTTCTGAGAGCTGATGAACTTTCTTCAAGGAAAAGCAATGAGAAAGTAGTAGAACAAGAGTTCAAACAGAAACCTCCAACTATCTCTTCCCAATATCCCTATGATATGACAGTGAAGAGGGATTATTCATTTGTAAGAAACATGGGGACCAGGGTGTTTTGCCCAGAGTAAACTGTATGCTCTAGCAACATTCTTTCACTGAATGATGATTCACCCATGAAATAGTTTTCTTCATTTAGCATATCTATCACTCTATTTGATGCTGACAAGGTCCTTGGCACTTCAGGCAGGACCTCCAGGTAGTAAGGCAGAGGTGGGAGCAGGAGAGTAGTTAGTGCATGCAGGGAACAAGATTATATTCTATCTACATTCCTGTCCTGAAGTCTCCTCCAGTAGTTGTGGGCAGGAAAGTCTAAGACCTAGAACCAGACTGCACTTGCTCTCCTCTCTGTGACATTCCTGTGCTCAAAGCCTGAAAGATCCTACATTTAGCCTGAGAATCCCTATCATAAGACACATCTGGGAAGGTCCACAGGAATGGCGATCTTCTAAGTCCTACTGTGCACCACTTCAGAGTGGGGGCTGCACTGGTGGCAGTTACACTTGTTCCCAAGGAAACAATGCCAAGTGTTTCTGTGTGGAAGGTAAAGATTGTTAATGGTTGATCTTTCTGCAACCACAGTTAGGTAACAGAGTTTAGACCAAGAACGGCCATAAAGGTAAAACCTTGGACATGGGACACGTGTGTAAATGGCCCCGCCCAGGGATTTGCTTGGGTGCAGACTGCGGATGCTCCCACTGCAGGAGAGGGACTCACAGGGAATGTGCTCTCTGGCCCCCTGGTGGCCCATGGTTCATGCTCTTCTGAGATCCATGCTCCTTTTATGGCTGGAGGTGTCCCTGTGTCACCTCTTCCACAGAGCTATAGGGATGAGGAGAATTTAGTCAGTTCTTCCCCATAGATGCATGCACATAAATTTTCCTGGAGAAGATTCTCATCACATAGTTTCCTTACCTTTCTTTTCTCAGGGTTTCTTTATTTAGACTTCTCAAGAACCTTTGACCTCTCTTGCCCTTATTTTATTGACAGTGCTGAATCAAGCCTTTTATAGTATATTCTCTTGGGAAACAGACCATGGGGCCTCAGGGCCCTAGTGCTTAACAAGAGCACCAACTCCCATGAGCAATGGGGAGAGGGGCCACAGTGGAAGCAGAGTTCATAATACCAGCCTCCAGAGCCCTTGGAGGGGCCAGTTTAGTGCTTTCTCCAGCAGTCAGTAATAGAAGCAGTGCAGCCTTCTGAAGCTGGTGAGTCTCAAGATGGACCAAGCAGAATGATTTGAGGAAGGAGATAATGAGGAGAGGAGGGACTCCAGGACCTTAGTATGTAAAGCAAAAAGAACTCTTTCAATAGGACCTGGTGTACGTGCTGACACTGCCAAGATACTTAGATCTAGTATAAAGCTGAGTAGCAGAAACTGACCTAATGCTGTTAAAGGTGAGGCTGAGTCATTTTGTGTCCATCCAGGGTTTCATCTATGAGCCAAGGTGATAAGTCTGTTTTCTCATCTGGGCTTGGGTATTCTGTTGTAATTTTGTTTAAGCAAGGCTTGTCTGATCTTTCCAGACTGTCAATATATCACTGCCAGAGACCATGTTTGTTCAATAGCACTTAGAACAGGGGTCACCCCTCTGTAAATGTCAGTCTGCCAGTACAAATGAATGGAACTGAATATTGAATATCAGAACAATGCCCCAGATGGCCTCATTTCTCAGATTAGGAGACTTCAGTTTCACTGAAGAGAATGTAGAAAGAGAGGAAGGATGGTCCCAGCTCTTAAGGAATTTACTAACAGAGATGAAAGTATATTACCACCTGGGAGAAAATATCAGTATTACAGGAGGTCTGTATCAGTTAAAAGGTCCTTGGTGATGTTCTGGACTCTAGTCTCTCTGCCCACTCATCCTCTCTTATATTAAACCCTGTAGTTCTCCCCACACCTCAGATATATCCTTCTTCTTTGCCTGCAATGGCCTTCCTTCAGATATTCATCACTTTTCCTTCAGACTCCTCAGGACTTTCCAGAAGATTCCACCCTTCTGTGTGATCCCCTGTGTCCCATCTACAGCACATCACTTCCCAGCCTCAAATCCTCTGTGCTTCCTTACAGTGTACATGATCATGCCTACTCTCAGGCGGACCTCACATGGCTGTGCGTGCACACCTTACCCATGTCTCCTGACACTGCTCTCCAGCCTGCTTCCCCCAAAGAACTTAAGATCTACCAGCCCCTAGCACCTTTTTACCGGTCATGCTGAACATCCACATAGATGTTTCTTCTCTTGCCATTGCCTACAAAGAGAGTGCTCCTCTCGCAGGTAAATGTGGCCTCATTTTTCTATCCTTCTCTGATGCCCTCAGTTCATAGTGTCTCTTGGCCTAATAGGGCCTCAGGAAATCATAGACCATTTTTTCTCCCCACAACAACACCTGAAGTTAAATATCATTTATTGATTTCATGTGAGGAACATATGTATCATAGAATTTAAATAGCTTTCAGGGTCCTTTAATGTGTGTAACAGGCTTTATTTCTGTTGGAAGCTAAATTTTCAACCATATTACATTGCTTTGTATCTGTGTATTTGTCTCATTCCCACTGTTTGTAAGATCATCTTTATTACCACAACTATACTGTCTTGTAAGTGTGTGTAAGTCAGTTTTCCTGTATTAGTTTTTGCCTAATGCATGCTATAAATTTGTATGCCTAACATTAAGACTAGGTATAAGGAAGGCACTGACCATTTTCTTGCTTATTCAAGAGATCAGGTCATTCTGAGGATATAGAACTTTAGGTTTATGGAAAGAACTAGGCTTTACTGAAAAGGTAGGTATGTTTTCTATCCTTTTTATGTCTCTGATTCACATTGAGGGTCATTTCCTAATCACATATGAAAGTACAAGGCAGAGTTGATGCATAATTGTCCCTACTTTATTTTAGTCCTTAAATCTTTGGTTTGTTTTAAAGCCCTATATAATGAGTAGAAAGTGTGTGAAATGTGTTTGTGTGTGTGTGTTCACATGTGTGCATGCACGTGTGTGTGTGTTGTATAATCTATATTTGGGAAGTCTGGGATACTCAAATATTCAAAATGAAAATCTTATCCATTCTATTGGCTCATATCTTCTGTGGCAGCTAGTCTGATGCCTTGTTTTACACAATTTATTCTTTTTGAAGAGTTTGTCAGGTACCACAGGTGAACAGGATCAGTAATCCCACCTTTACTGATGAGTTGCTGCCTGGGATCCCTCTCCTATTTTACTCTTACTCCCTTGCTGTTTCCTGATTCTTTGGTTGGGACAGCCCTTACTCCCACTTTTCTTTGTGCTTGACCACTCTATTCTTTGTTTAATAGTTAGGGGAATAAGACGGTTTCCAATAAAAGAAATAACTAAATAAAGCAGATAAGTTTATAGAGCATAGATTCCACATGGGTAGAATAATTGGATTTTGGCCACAAGTGATCACAGATAATGTTGCTTACCAGATAAATGGATCCTGTATAGGTTTATATACCCGAAACATTAGATAGTTCCAAATCTACCTTTGGTGAATCTACTGGTATACCCCTCAGTATTGACTGTCTGGTGTACCCCTCAATACTGACTGTCTCTGTTACCAGAATATGAAATTTATAGGTGTTTCTAAAGAATCCAAGCCAAAGAAATACTCTAGAACGTCACAAAGAGAAAACACAGCAAATAAACTGGTAAGAGTGATAAAGTCTATGCTTTTGAGAGTGAAATCCTTTTGGGACTAGAAGATATTACTGTTCTTAGGTGGGGTCAAGGGATGCCCTACCCTTAATCCAATATTCTTACAGAATGAAAATTAGAAACCCTGAATTCAGGCCTTGACTGAGTCAATGGAGTAGAGGGCTAGGGTTTTCTGGAAACTTCAGTTCTGCTAAACAATACTCTCATAATTTATTCCTTCTAAATTCCAAAGGAAGGTAGGGCTTAGTTAAAACGGTGCTTGTTCATATCTTCTGCCCATTTTTTAAATTATTATTTTTATTTATTTTTTATTTTTTATAAACATATTTTTATCGCCAGAGGTAAATGTCTGTGAATTGCCAGGTTTACACACTTCACAGCACTAACCAGAGCACATACCCTCCCCAATGTCCATTAACCCACCCCCCTTTCCCAAACCCCTCCCCCTAGCAACCCTCAGTTTGTTTTGTGAGATTAAGAGTCACTTATGGTTTGTCTCCCTCCCAATCCCATCTTGTTTCTTTTCTTCTTTTCCTACCCCTCTAACCCCCCATGTTGCATCTCCACTTCCTCATATCAGGGAGATCATATGATAGTTGTCTTTCTCTGATTGACTTATTTCACTAAGCATGATACCCTCTAGTTCCATCCATGTCATTGCGAATGGCAAGATTTCATTTCTTTTGATGGCTGCATAGTATTCCATTGTGTATATATACCACTCTTCTTTATCCATTCATCTGTTGATGGACATCTAGGTTCTTTCCATAGTTTGGCTATTGTAGACATTGCTGCTATAAACATTCGGGTGCACGTGCCTCTTCGGATCACTACGTTTGTATCTTTAGGGTAAATACCCAGTAGTGCAGTTGCTGGGTCATAGGGTAGTTCTATTTTCAACTTTTTGAGGAACCTCCACGCTGTTTTCCAGAGCGGTTGCACCAGCTTGCATTCCCACCAACAGTGTAGGAGGGTTCCCCTTTCTCCACATCCTCGCCAGCATCTGTCATTTCCTGACT
>PISX010037923.1:0-10739 GCA_004024625.1 Mellivora capensis
TCCCGATCCCCCTCCCCACAGCAACCCTCAGTTTGTTTTGTGAGATTAAGAGTCACTTATGGTTTGTCTCCCTCCCGATCCCATCTTGTTTCTTTTCAGAAGAAAACTTTCTTGACATTATGGTAGGTCCTGATGTTGTTAGCAGGAATATAAATGATTCACAACTATTTAGAAAATAGTCTGGCAGTTTTTTTACTCTTACAATTCCCAAGAAAAGTGAAAACATATGCCCACAAAAACATTTGTATGCAAATGTTCATAGCTGCTTTATGCATGACAGAAGCAAACTGGAAGCAACATGTAAGTCCATCAACTAGTGGACAGATAAATTGTGACATATTTCTCCAGTGGAATACAATTCAGATTTCCTCTCCCCATAACGGAACAAACTACTGATACAAACAGCAGTATCAATGACTATCACACATTATGCTGACTGAAAGAAACAGGACACCAGAGTACATACTGTATGATCCCACCCATATAAAATTCCCAAATAAGGCAAAACTTACAGTGATAAAAATCAGATCACTGACTGCCTGGGGTGCAATGTGGAGGGGTGGGGGTATATTTAATGGCAAAGTGCACCTTCTGTAGAGATGGAAATGTCCTATTATCTTGAATAGGATGGTGACAACATGGTGCACTCTCTGTCCAAAAAAAAAGCCTGTACCCTTGAATTGTGCAAGTTTTATTGTATCTATATCTAAATTGCATCTTAATAAAGATGAGTTTACATGGACTCATTTCACAGAAGTACTGTAATTTTCAAAAAGATAAATAATATCTCTATAGAGGGCAGATGGGACCCCCAAGTACTAAATGGTTAAGAGTCTTTAGAGAATCTATCATAGAATCTTAGGTATATAATTAATGCTGAGAAGTAAAGTTGATGATTGTTATGAGTTTCTATTTTGAATATTTTATTTATTTATTTGACAGAGATCACAAGTAGGCAGAGAGGCAGGCAGAGAGAGAAGAGGAAGCAGGCTGGCTCCCTGCTGAGCAGAGAGCCCAATGTGGGGCTTGATCCCAGGATGCTGGGATCATGACCTGAGCCAAAGGCAGAGGCTTTAACCCACTGAGCCACCCAGGCACCCCATGAGTTTCTATTTTGAGTGGGAGCCACAAGACAGCGAAACAAAGACCACACTGAAGCACAGATTAGTCTAGGTAATCAAAAGAGCACTCTAGTAAAAGTGATTAATAGGGAAAAAAGATCTTTTGGTGCCAACTATCATCATAATGAGCATTTAATGGAGGATATTTTTATAGGGCTTAAACCATTGCTCAAGACATTGATGCAATCCTATCTTCACTTTGACAGCTAAGAGCAAACCAGAAGTTCCTGATTGGAATTCTAGGCTCAATTAGGTTAGGGTACTTCTCAGTGAAGAAAAAGAAGTGCTACAGAGAGCAACCAGCTGATGAATCCCATTAAGTGCCTACAGGACTTTTACTGATATAGGTCCATAAAACCAACTCCTAGAATTGTAATTCCAGGGAGAATAACAGGAGGAAAAGTACAGAGTGTTTCAACAGCAATAAAAAGTGTGTTACCAACACAAAGTTTGTTACTCTCTCTCTCTTTTTTTTTTTAGAGATTTCATTTATTTATTTGACATACAGAGATCACAAGCAGGCAGAGAGACGGTCAGAGAGGGAGGAGGAAGCAGGCTCCCTGCTGAGCAGAGAGGCCAACGTGGGGGGCTTGATCCCAGGACCCTGGGATCATGACCTGAGTCGAAGGCAGAGGCTTTAACCCACTGAGCCACCCAGGCGTCCCTGTTACTCTTCTCCTTTTAAGTTTATATACTGAGTGGGGTAAATCAGTAAAGAAACTGCAAAGACAAAACAACATAAACAAGAACCCACGTATCTGCCATTGAGCTTAAAAAACAGAAAATTAGTCATTCCCTCGGTTAGTGGAACTTTAAGGATGGTCCTGGACCAGTACATCAGCATCATCTAGAACCTATAATGAATGCAAATTCTCAGCCCCATCTCAACCCATGGAATTAGATAGAATTAGACAGCAGTAGGACCAGCAATCTGTCTTTAAATAAGCCGTCTTGATTCTGATATTCCCTAAGGTTTGAGAATCACTACCTTAGATGTTATCATTTACACTTATCCCTAACTATAGCAGTCTCCCTTCCTACCAGGTAGAATCACTTTCTTGAACTGTGTTAATCATTGCCTTGATTTATTTTCTTTCTTTCTTTCTTTCTTTCTTTCTTTCTTTCTTTCTTTCTTTAAATGAGAGAGAATGTGCTAGCACAAGTTGTGGGGAGGGAGGGGCAGAGTTAGAGGGAGAAACAGACTCCCTTTTGAGCAAAGAGCTTGACACAGGGCTGGATCTCAGGACCCTAAGGTCATGAGCGGAGCCGAAACCAAGAGTTGGCTCCTTAACCCACTGAGGCACCCAGGCACCCTTCCCTTGATTTTCTTTATAAATTTCCCACATATATTTACCCTCATTTAATTTCCTTGTTTTACATTTATAGAAACATATCACTGGTCCATATGCTCCTGTGAATTGCTTTATCTGCTCAACAATTTTTTCTGGCCTGATTTAGCCATGGTTATGTAGATAGCTGTGATATGGCTGACTGTTAGCTCCTAGAGGCCACTGCAGTCCCCAGCCAAGGGAGCTTTCCCAATATGGTTGCTTACTTCATCAAAGCAATTCTACAGCATCTGAAAACGAGACGGAGTCCTATACAGTATAAAAGAATCAGGGGAGTGATACCCTATCAGTGTTCCCAAATTCTACTGGTTAGGAGCAGATCCTACCCACACTTAAGGGGAAGGGATCACAAAAAGGCACAGAGGATCCCACAGAATTCCGGGGACCCTCCCAGAGCCCAAGTGCTGCACCTAGCCCCCACTCAGATGCAGCAGTCATGTCCTTATCTGTGGTTTCACATTCCACAGTTTCAGTTAGCACAGGTCGGAGCAGAAGGCCCCCTTCTGACTTAACAACAGTAGCCCAATGCTACATCACTCACCTCATTTCATCATGTAGGCATCTCATCATCTCACATCATCCTAAGAAAGGTGCATACGGTACAGTGAGACATTCTGCTTTGTGTTGTGTGTGCATATTCATGTAACTTTAATCACAGCAGACTGTTACAATTGCTCTATTTTATTGTTACTGCGATCAGTCTTTTACTGTGCTTATTTAAGTATTTATTTAAATTTCAGTTTTTACTGTGCCTAATTTAAAAATTAAACTTTGTCATATACATGGTTCAATAGGCTCAATACTATCAACAGGTTCAGGCATCTACTGGGGGTCTTGGAACATATCCCCTGCAGATGAGGAAGGGTGACATGACCGCCCTTCCTTGGTAATAAAACAAACAAATTCCTGAAAAACTTGAACTGCTATTTTATTCTAAACATCTCCCAGGCACAACAAATTCCTAAACAATATAAATAATACCAAGCCAAACAAAAGATTTGCACTGAATCCCACTGTGCTACCCACAGACTGTTTAGACATATGTGAGAGCAAATATCACAACGGCATACAATGGGACATGTGTGGAAAAGAGGCTCCCGTGACTTAGATACAGTTTTGCTGCTTAAGTTTCCTCGCAAGTTAAAAAAAACAAATTGTACAAATGATAAAGTTCCTTTTACTTCAAAGACATTGATTCTGCATTGCAGATTAGTTTGAGATTTGAGCCCACAGATATAAGTCAGGTGGTTGTGAACCTGGATGAGAAAATATTGACTTTTAACTAGCCTCTACCTGAAATTTTACATTCTGTTCAATTATGAAGGTAGGGAGAAAACAGTAGCATATTTTTTTTTTTTAAGATTTTATCTATTTACTCGACACAGAGAGATCCCAAGTAGGCAGAGAGAGAGGAAGAAGCAGGCTCCCCGCCGAGCAGAGAGCCCGACTCGGGGCTCAATCCCAGGACCCTGAGACCACGACCCGAGCCGAAGGCAGCGGCTTAATCCACTGAGCCACCCAGGCGCCCCCTTTTTTTGTGTGTGAAAAGAAAATATTTTCACATCACATGACAGGTACCATAAATATCTCAAGATAACCATTTAGAATCACGAATACTTGATTAAGATACTAATCTTTTTTTTTTTTTTTTTTTAGGATTTTGTTTATTTATTTGACATACAGAGAGAGATCACAAGTAGGTAGATAGGCAGGCAGAGAGAGAGGTGGAAGCAGGATGCGGGGCTCGATCCCAGGACCCTGAGACCATGACCTGAGCCAAAGGCAGAGGCTTAACTCACTGAGCCTCCCAGGCACCCCAAGATTAAGATACTAATGTTAAGAAACAAAGTGTTGCTAGAGCATGTTAATGAATTAATAAAAAACACATTATTTATCAAAATTTTGTTTTATTAAAATTTTACTGACCATATTTCAGTATAATTGGTCAAGCTGTAATCCTATGTATTTTGCGGTTTCAAATCATATTCTTAGATGAGGTCAGGTCCACAGACTTTATTAGAATGCCAAAGAAGCATACAGCTTAAAAATAGTTAAAACACCTTATTTTTAGATGAAAACCTCTTTCTTTAACATTTTTCTTTTAAATCATTTATAGCATGGGGCTGTGGGTAAGAGCTGGAGGTCTAGGATTACACTGCTAGGGACAAATCTGTGCTGTATCAACTACCATCTGTGTAACCTTAGACAAGTTATTTAACCTCTCTGTGCCTCAAATTCCTCATCCTTATTAGATGAATGAGAATTTATATTAGACATTATAAGGATTAAATAAGAGTTACTGAAAAACATTTACAGCAGTGCCTAGGATAGTAAGGATAAGCAGACAAGTATTCTTTCCTAGATATAAGGGGACAAAAACCTCAGTTTGGAGAGCACAGTTAAGGAACAAATTGGGCGGTAGGGTGGGGGTGGGGGGTTGCAGTGCACCTGGTTGGCTCAGTCCGTTAAGAGTCTGCCTTAGGCTCTGGTCTTGATCTCAGGATCCTGGGATCCAGCCCCACATTGGGCTCCCTGTTCAGCAGGGAGCTTGCTTCTCCCTCTCCCTCTGCCAGTACACTCTCTGTCAAATAAATAACTAAAATCTTTTAAAAAAGAACAAATGGGGTTTTATGTGCCATTTAAAGGTTAGACTGAGTTAGTGCAAACTAGAATAGTACTTTTTTTTTTTTTTTTAAAGATTTTATTATTTGTCAGAGAGAGAGAGAGCGAGCGCACAGGCAGACAGGGTGGCAGGCAGAGGGAGAAGCAGGCTCCCCGCCGAGCAAGGAGCCCGATGTGGGACTTGATCCCAGGACGCTGGGATCATGACCTGAGCCGAAGGCAGCCGCTTAACCAACTGAGCCACCCAGGCGTCCCTAGAATAGTACTTTTTTAAAAAAAGTGTTCTAAAAACAGGGGCTGGCAAACTATGAATTGTGGCCCTGAATGTCTTTTTTGTTGTTTTTTTAAACAGCCTATAAACTAAAAATGTAAAAAAAATCCTTTTTTCTTTAAATGACTGGGGGGAGGGGAGTCCAAACAACACTATTTTATGACATGTGAAAATGTTATTAAATACAAATTTCAATGTACATAAAGTTCTAAAAAAATAATCCACAGGCATGATCAGCCATCGAAATATTTATTGCTTTTGCACTAAGATGATGGAGTAGTTCTAACAGATCCTATCATTTACACAAAGCCTAAAATACTTATTCTCTAGGCTTTTATAAAAAAAGTTGGCTGACCCCAGTTTCAAAATGTGCAGACCAAAGTAGGTAAGAGATGGAAAGCTGCTTGAATCAAAGTCTACCTTCCACTCAGCATATTCAGAAACTATGAGAATGTTTTTACATACACTGATATAATAAACTGATATTTATTAGTGGCTCCAGACTATTCTAAGGCTTCTCTTAGATTATTTCATTTATTCTTCATGATAACTTTAGTGGGTACTTTTATCATCCTGAGATGAGGCAAGTTATGCACAAAGAAATTAAGTTAACTGTCTTAGCTCTCTACAATAGGTAAATCTCAGAACCAGAAAAGGCAAGCATTCATTGGTCCAAATTTCTCTCTTTTTACAGGATGAGATGATTCAGAAAGCATGCATCGACTTTAGCTCCAAGTGGATACCACTTGTGGGACAAAATGACTACCACCTTGGACAATTCCTTTCAATGGAAAAAGTAAAATCCATTATAGTGGTCTTTCTTGTCTGGGTGCTCATCATACAGATGTGTTCAGAATGGGACTATTCAGTGTGCTGTTTAACTAGAGAACATAAAATTTTCTGTGTGTCTACTGTATACCAATAATAACAAGCTTTCTTAAAAATTTTTTAAATTTATTTGATAGAGAGAGAAAGAGTTAGTGGGAAGAGCAGAGAGAGGGGAAGAGGCAGACTCCTCATTGAGCAGAGAGCCTGATGCGGTGCTCCATTCCAGATCCTGGGATCATGTCCTGAGCAGAAGGCAGATACCCAACTGACTGAGCCACCCACGCACCTCAATAATAACAAGTTTTTAAAAGGCTGAAGTGAGAGCGACACTCCAGAACAATTAATTCTGAATCTCGGGGCTGCCAGGTCTCAAATTCATTTGGCCATCCAGAAATATTTTTATTTCACCTGTATTTTAAAAACAAACAAAAAATTACTGATTATGTTTTCCACAATACTCCACCATCTAGGGTAGGTTTAGCAGAATGTGGTTTGAAAAATGCTGGAAAACTGCTTGCCTCGCTGCCCCAGTGCACAATAGCAGCTTTTTTTTTTTTTTTTAAAAGATTTTATTTATTTATTTGTCAGAGACGGAGAGAGAGCAAGCAAGCACAGGCAGACAGAGTGGCAGGCAGAGGCAGAGGGAGAAGCAGGCTCCCTGCCAAGCAAGGAGCCCGATGTGGGACTCTATCCCAAGACCATGACCTGGGACCATGACCTGGGATCATGACCTGAGCCGAAGGCAGCCGCTTAACCAACTGAGCCACCCAGGCGTCCCACAATAGCAGCTTTTTTTTAAAAAAAGATTTTATTTATTTATTTGACAGAGAGAGATCACAAGTAGACAGAGAAGCAGGCAGAGAGAGAGGGAAGCAGGCTCCCCGCTGAGCAGAGAGCCTGATGTGGGACTCGATCCCAGGACCCTGAGATCATGACCTGAGCCGAAGGCAGTGGCTTAACCCACTGAGCCACCCAGGCGCCCACAATAGCAGCTCTTTAAGGAAGAACTCTTCATCACTACTGGTAGGACCTATACTGCCACACCCCGTACCAAAGTGAGAACACTAAGCTCCCTGGGCTCTTTTTCCTTCTATTCACCTGAGACTCTCTTTCGTATTTTCCTTCAATAGCAGGAAAGTCAAAGAAGTAGTTGCTGGCAATTGGGAAGGGGAAAAAATGCTTTCTTGCTCATTACAACAAGTATTTGAAATCTTATGATATTCAAAAGGGGTTTTTTTTTTTTAAAAGAAATTAATTCCTCACTTCAAAATAAATCAGGTAGGAGTAACCGACACAATGTTGTGATAAGGAGGAAATGTATTTATAAAAGCTGCTATAATTCAGCACTGTGGAAGGGAAGCATGCAATGCTTGCACTTGTCCCAAATACTGGCCTCTGAGCAGTCTACAAAGGTCGAAATTGTGGACAGGACGCAGAAGGAATAGATGACAGAAGGAAACTGGACATTTGCATGTGACTGCTGAGCCAACACAACTTTGATGAGAAAAATACTTCTGAAATACATAAATGCTATTTTTACCTCTAGGTATACTTATGTGGAAAATAAGACCTAGTCAGTACAGGTCAGCCTGTATGCCATCTCTCAGTAGGGGGTGGGGATGACCAATCTATACTGTATTTTATAATTTAAAAACAAAAACAACTTGTTTTTTTTGAAACTATTAAATTTTCAATTTTAATTCCAGTATAGTTAATATATAGTATAATAGTTTCACATGTACAATATAGAGATTCAACAATTCTATACATGACTGAGGACTCATCAATATAAATGTACTCCCAACACCCTTTACCTATTTCACCCACTCCTAACCTACCTCCTAGCTCTAGAAACCATCAGTTTGTTCTCTATAGTTAAGTGTGCTTCTTGGTTTGATTCTAAATTTTCCATTTGTTTATTTTGTTTCTTAAATTCTACAGATAAGTGAGATCAAATGGTATCTGTCTTTCTCTGACGGACTTACTTAACATTATACTCTGGATTCATCCATGTCATTGCAAATGGCAAGACTTCATTTTTTTCTCCCCCCACTGAGGCATTTTACTTACACGTTTGTTATTACATGCCTAGAAAAAGAAAACCAGGATTTTCTCTCTTGTGTGTTTTCATCTTGCTTCTGCATGGTCCATGATGGCAGCTGAGATTGTCAGTACAGTGAAACCAAACTGGGGTGGAGGGGTGAGGGGGGGTGGGAGCAGGTTATTCTGCCGTTTTTCTAGGGCTTGCAGCTGTACGTTAAATCTGGGGCTGATCACTCCACACGTGTTTAACCTGCCTGTGAAGTTCACAACAATTTCCCCAGCTCTGTGATCCATCAATGATTTCAAATTTGCCAACATAACGTGCTTCATCATCATCGTGAGAAACTGGATGATGACTTTGGAGCATGGACTGTTTTCTGCACTGTTAAGGCTCTTCAGAGCATCTGCCAGGACATTCATGCACACCATCATGGTGGCATAGGAAGATGGCGGAAAGAGGGGTTTCCATTCCTTTTTTATGGCTGAGTAATATTCCACTGCAGGTATATACACATCTCCTTTATCCATTCACCTATCACCTATGAACACTTGGGCTGCTTCTGACATTTGGCTATTGTATTGTATATATCCGTTCCCATTAGTGTTTTTGTATTCTTTGGGTAAATATCCACTAGTGTGATTACTACATCATAGGATAGTTCTAATCTAATCTTTTGAGGAACCTCCATACTGTTTTCCAGAGTGGCTGCATCAGTCCGCATTCCCACCAACAGTGCATGAAGGTTCCTTTTTCACTACATCCTCACTAACACTTGATTATTGAAAAAATCCTCTTTATACTGCAAAAATTTCATAATTTTATATATAAAAAGAAAAAAGTCCATAATTTTATATTAAGAAGAAAAAACACAAAAGGGTCTGGGTTACAGGCCTAAAATTCAGATTCTAATACTCAATCTCCTGTTCCTTCGATTCTTTGTATTTAATCTTGCTCATGTGGGAATTTTTCACCTTCTAACTGGTAAGTAAATTGCTATGTTTCCTTCCCTATAAAATGGCACCTTATTAATCTAGGAAATGACCTCATACCATCTCTTCTTTACCTCACAATGAAAAAAAATGAAATGAACACGAGTGAAAATATAATGAATGATGGGAAAAGTTGGCATCTATTTTAAAAATATTCTGCAGAATATGCATTATTTTCATACTAATTACTTTTATAGGAAACGTTATCAAAGTACATACTTTTTCTGTAATTTATGGTTGAAACGAATGGTAAATATGAGAGGAGTAAAATTGAATGAGGAACAAGGTGGTTACAGCCATTTACCTCCATTTACAATGGGGAAAATCAAAACCTCTCATTGATAATTTTGACTCTTATTTTTTATATAATTCATATATATATATATCATTCAAATACACACATATACTTATAGGATCCATTAAAAACAAATTATGATTATCTAAAAATGAATTAATTGTTCTGGTCCACAAGAAAAAATCTATCAAAATACCCACACAATTTATGAAATATTAGTAATTAAGTAAATGTTATTAAATGCAAGCCTTACCATTATTATTTAGTTCTGTTCTGGGAGACACAGTCAATACAATAAAAGCATGTATAGCAGGCAGTCTTTAAGAAGCCCAACATGATTTCTGCCTCCTGGTATTCATACCCTTGTACAATCCCCTCCTTTAGTATGACAGATGGTCTATACCTTGCTTTTAATCAACAGAATATGGCAAAGGATCTCATTCCCATGATTATATCATATAAGATCCTCTCCTGGCAGACAAGAACTATTTTCCTGCCGGCCTTGAAGACACAAACAGCTAAGCAATAAGAGGCCATGTGGCTGGCAAAGGAACTGTGGGTAACCTGGGGGAGCAGATAGCAGCTCCCAGTCAACAACCAGAAAGAAAATTAGGACCTCAGTCCTACAACCACATAGAGATGACTCTGCCATCAACCTGAATGAACTTGGGCTGCTCCCCAGTTAAGCTTCCAGATTAGAACACAGCCTGGATGACAGCCTGATTACAGACCTGCAAGAAACTGAGCAGAGGATCCAGATGAGCCACATGTACACTCCTAACCTATAAAACTGTGAGATAAGTGGATTTTTTAAGCTACTACGTTTGGAGAAATTTGTTATGCATCAACAGAAAACAAATGAATAGATACTTGCCCCAGTCAAGCCTTGAGAGGACTGTAGTCCTTAGTCAAGGTCCTGGGTACCCTGATTGCAGTCTCTAAGTAAAAATGTTAGACACACCCAGCTAAGCTGTAGCCAGATTCTTATTTTTTTTTAAGGTTTTATTATTTGTCGGGGGGGGCGGGGAGAGTGCACAAGCAGAGGGCAGCAGCAGGCAGAGGGAGAAGCGGGCTTCCCACTGAGCAAGGAGTCTGATGCAGAACTTGATCCCAGGACCCCAGGATCATGACCTGAGCTGAAGGCCCACACTTAACCAACTGAGCTACTCAGGTGCCCCGCTGAAGCCAGATTCTTTAAAAAAAAAAAAAAAAAAAAAAAA
>PISX010037924.1:0-10627 GCA_004024625.1 Mellivora capensis
ACTAGAGGGTATCATGCTTAGTGAAATAAGTCAATCAGAGAAAGACAACTATCATATGATCTCCCTGATATGAGGAAGTGGAGATGCAACATGGGGGACTAGGGGGGCAGAAAAAGAAGAAAAGAAACAAGATGGGATTGGGAGGGAGACAAACCATAAGTGACTCTTAATCTCACAAAACAAACTGAGGGTTGCGGGGTGGGGGGGGTGGTGTCGGGAAAGGGGGGTGGGGTAATGGACATTGGGGAGGTTATGTGCTATGGTTAGTGCTGTGAAGTGTGTAAACCTGGTGATTCACAGACATGTACCCCTGGGGATAAAAATTTGTTTATAAAAAATAAAAATTAAAAAAAAAAAAGAAAACAGGAACATCAGGACTTCCCCTACCCTCCAATCACCAAATACCTTACCTTATATGGCTGTGAACCTATGCTCTGTCTTAACCCAGATAAAAGACCCACTCGAGCCCTCCCACGCGCAACTTCCCCGACTCCCCTCTCCGGAGTTGTGGAATCTCGCTGAGGGCGCCTTTAATAAATCTTACCTTGGGGGCGCCTGGGTGGCTCAGTGGGTTAAAGCCTCTGCTTTCGGCTCAGGTCATGATCCCAGAGTCCTGGGATTGAGCCCCACATCCGGCTCTCTGCTCCGCGGAGAGCCTGCTTCCTCCTCTCTCTCCCTGCCTGCCTCTCTTGCCTACTTGTGATCTCTGTCTGTCAAATAAATAAATAAAATCTTAAAATAAATAAATAAATAAATAAATCTTGCCTTGTGCCTATCTCGCCTGGTGTCGTGTTTATCTCGCCTGTGAAACCTTACAGGCGCCCCGTTTGGGCCAAAAACCCGGAGACTGACACTCAGTCTCACCTCACTCCCTCAAATCTAACCCCAGGGAGCTTGCCTCTGGGGGCCGACAGGGAGCCGGATGGGCTCGGTCGCAGTCCGGCAGGGCCCCAACAAGCACCTAGTGAGAAAGTGCTCCCAGGATGGCACCGGCGTTCCGCCCAAATCGCTGCCCAGCGCCAGCCAGTTCTCACGAGCTTTCTGCCCAGATCGACGTCGATTTGGGCAGAAAGCTCGTGAGAATTGGTTGGAAAGCCCTGGCAAACTGACTTCCGGCGGCGGTGACCTTCGGGGGAGCTGCTTGGGTCCCGCCCGGGTTCCCGCATAGTGTCACACGAAGCCTGCAAGAGCCCTCTAAACGCTGGGTGCAAAGGCAGCCCAGGTCCCCTCTGAATGCAGGGGAAACCTGCCCTCTGCTCCGCCACCAGGAAGCCCGCCTCTGCTCCGGCAGGCGGGACCTGCCAGGATGCCCCCGGGGAGCTCACGGCTGCGGGGGCCTCCGCTCGGCCACAACGCGCACTTAGCGGGAAAGCGCTCTCAGCAAGGGTCTGGCACATGGCCAGAACTGCCGCCAGTGCGGGCCAAGTCTCAGGAGCTTTCTGCCCAAATCGACATTGATTTGGGCAGAAAGCTCCTGAGAATTGGCCAGAAAGCCTCGGAAAACTCGCTTCCGGCGGCGGGGCCTTCGGGGGAGCCGCCTGGACCCCGCCCAGGGTCCCGCGTGGTGTTGCCGGAAGCCTACGGGAAAGCGCTAAAAGGCGAGTCCACACACGGCCCTGGTGGCCTCGGAATGCAGGCCAAACCCGCCCTCTCCTCAGCTCCTCAGGGAGCCACCTTAGCACCAGCCTGCGGGGCGTGCTATGCCCCTAGGCCCCAGCCCTAAGCCTGGGTTGGGTTCTCAGGCTTCTGTCCCCAGAGGCCTGGCCCTCAAGCCCTCCGGACTGGGCACCTCTGAGCCACACCACAGGGCTCCGCCTGCCACCCAGGAAGAAACCGTGTCACTGGGAGCTTCGGGAAACACTCAGAGCGGGAGAAACCTGCACACCCACCTCAGGCCACCCTCACCTTGGGCGCCCCCTCCTGCCAAGAAAAGCCGGAGCCTGAGGCTCAGGCTCACACCCTAATTCAACTCTGCTTCCGGGGAGTTCACCTCTGCGGGGGGCCTCCGGGAGCCAGCGGGGTCCAGCTCGCAGTCTCGCAGTCTCCCACAGCGGCAAAACACACACACCTTGCCAGAAAGCGCTCTCAGCCCCGGCCGGCCGCAGCCGAAATGCTGCCCAACCCCGGCCAATTCTCACGAGCTTTCTGCCCAAATGCATGTGGATTTGGTGTATTTAAAGAAACTTTTATTCTTACTCTTGGAACTCCCTAGCAAGGAGCTCACCAAGCTATACTTCTGTCCGCTGGATGGATCCTCCTTGAGCTACCACATAGCTTACTTTCTTGTCCTTTTCACTTAAGTAAGTGTTCTTTGTTTTCAAAGTGGCCTTGATTCTCAAAATAGCAACTTCCATTTTGCTTAGGGTTTTTGAGGGATTTCAAGGACCTGGTTTGTTTTTTGTGTTTTTTTTAAACCTGGGGATGAAATTTTCCTAGATATAAAGTATGTTTTATTTTTATTATATTTTTTTAAAGATTTATTTATTTACTTGGCAGGGGAGGGGCAGGGAGAGAGGGAGAGAGAATTCCAAGCAGACTCCACCATGAGTGCAGAGCCTAATGTGGGGCCTGGTTCTGCAACCCTGAAGTCACAACCCGAAGGGAAACCAAGAGTTGGATGCTTAACCGACTGGGCCACCCAGGTGCCCCTAAAGTATGTTTTAAAATAGTCTTCCTGTCACTTTTAGGATCTTACATATGTCTTTGGGATTTTTTTCTCCGTAGGACTCAGTCCTTCCAGTTTCTAGAAACTGTGCCCCCCTTACCCCATCCTTACTGGCCTAGGAGTGGCAAATGCAAATGTCTGCATTACCAGCCTGGGGAAATGCACAATGCCTGGATCCCCCACCTTTATAGACAGTCTCCTTATTTAACTCTCCCTAAATTAACCTAATTTGAAGTGTGCCATCTGTTTCCTCTGGGACCCTGACTGGTACAATAACACATAGGGAATTTCTCACTTTGTTAGAAAGAGGGGAGGGAAGCTAACATTAATAAACAATTTCTTCCAGGTACTCTTTGAAAGACTCTGATGTTTCATTCGATTCTCCCAATAACTGTATGCATTAGTGGATTAGTATTTCAGGAGGAGGAGCTGAGGTTCAGAGAGATTAGGTAACTGAAGGTCACTGGGCAATTAAGTGGCATATCTAGAATTTACATATATGAGCGTCTGACTTGGTGCTCTATACATTACATTTCCTCATCTACCTTCCTGGAAGGAACTTCAATTTTCCTAACTGATATCAACTTTAAAGGGAAACAGTCCTTTAAAGATTCCCAGTTGTTGACAGTGTAGGGGCCTACTTAGCCAGAGCGACTCCATCTCGGAAACAGCCATTTTGTTGTTTATGCAGCAAGTCTGGGAAACCAGTAAAATATAGTCGACCAGTCCCTGATAACAGAGCCCAAATCCAAGGACAGGTGCGGTCAGGTGGAGATAACAGAGCCCAGAATGCAAGGACGAGTCAGGCCAGGTGGAGACAAGTCTCATGGGCCAGGCTCAATCAACCACGTGGCCTTTGCTCTATAAAAGCTAGTCTGTGAGGCTGGGGTTGTCACTCTCTCTCCGTAAGAGACGGCCCTGGCCGGTCGGTTGGTTTGATTCTCGGTGCTGGCGCAAAATAAAGCTTTGCTTGACCTTCGCTTTGTATCAGTCTTGCTCCTTTGATCATGGACCCCATCAGACAGGACAAAGTCTAAATTTTTTAGCTTGCTACTAGTGGTTTACCACTCCTTTATTCGTTCATTCCACTAATGTTTATTGAGCATCTGCTCTGTGTCAGGATCTGTTTAAGTTCTGGAGATATGACAGAGATTAAAAGAGACAAAACTGGGGTGTCTGGGTGGCTCATTGGGTTAAGCATCTGCCTTCTGCTCAAGTCATGATCCCAGGGGCCGGGGATCGAGCCCCACATCGGGTTCTGTGCTCAGTGGGGAGTTGGCTTCTCCCTCGTCCCTCTGCCCCTCTCCCTGCGTGTGTGCTCTTTCTCCCCAAAAAAATAAATAAAATCTTTTAAAATTTAAATAAATAAATATAAAAATAAATAAATAATATACTAAATAATAATAAATAAATAAATAAATAGAAGAGACAAAACTCCCTGATCTCATGCAGTTGATATTCTAAAAGGGAGACAAACTATAAGCAGACAAATAAAATATATAGTTTATCAGACAGAAGTAAATATTGTGGAGAAAAATAAAGTAAGGAAAGGAGTGAGGAATGTGGGGGGATTTAGACTTTTAAGTAGAGGAGGGAAAGCCTTCCTGAGAGGGTGACTTCGGAGCAAAACCTTGACGGAAGTACGGGAGGGAGCATGGATACCTGCGGGCAGGTGGAAAGCAAAGACTCTGAGGCACCAGCCAATGGCATGTTTGAAGAAGAGCAAGGAGGCAGTGTGCCTGAGGCTGAGTAAGAGAAAAGTAGTAAAAAATAGTCAGAGCGGTTGGTGGGGGCAGGTTAGGTGGAGCCCTGAGGTGGCCATGAGGACTGAGGCAGACCCTTTGGAGAGCTCCAAGCAGAGCCCCCCTCCCCAAAGCTGCTGGGTTGAGAAGAGACCGCAGGAGGAGGGGCAGGGACGGGGAGACCCATTTGGATTGGAACCTCAGCCTTCTTCTCTTGATGTTCACAAATCAACAGTGGCATTTCTGTGCTGCTCCGCACCCCTCCTGTGATCTTTGTCACCTCTAACTTCGCTCATGCCCCCCCCAACTCACCTAAATCCTATCCTTTCCTCCAACCCCAAAGCAAATGTCTTGCTTCTTTGAGAGGACTAAGGAAGGGCTCTGCAAAGCCAGAGGAAGAGGTTATCAGCCCTGAAAAGAATGCCCCAATTCACTGATGGTTATTAACATGGGAAAAGACATTCAGAGGAGGGACACCTGGGTGGCTAAGTTGGTTAAGTGGCTGCCTTCGGCTCAGGTCATGATTCCAGCGTCCCGGGATCGAGTCCCGCATCGGGCTCCTTGCTCAGCGGGGAGCCTGCTTCTCCCTCTGCCTCTGCCTGCCACTCTGTCTGCCTGTGCTCGCTCTCTCACTGTCTCTCTCTGACAAATAAATAAATAAAATCTTAAAAAAAAAAAAAAAGACATTCAGAGGACAACTTCCCAAGGCGTCCAGAAGGTGCGGAGCTTACAAAACAGACGGAGATATTATCCTGCTTGTATAATTCATAAAGCAGTCTAAGGAGCTCATTTGTGGCATTCATTGAATTAATCTTTTTTTTTTAAGATTTTTATTTGTCAGAGAGAGAGCGCACGCACACAAGCAGGGGGAGGGGCAGAGGGAGAAGCAGATTCCCCCTGAGCACAGAACCCGAAGCTGGGCTCAATCCCCCGACCCTGGGATCATGACCTGAGCAGAAGGAGACACTTAATTGACTGAGCCACCCAGATGTCCCTCACTGAATTAACCTTAATATTGAATTCCTTTCTTTGGGTTATTCTATTGCTGTTTTTTTAAAACCTCCTGAGATCTTTTCTCAAACAGGATCTTCAACAGGAAGTCAGGAAGGCACTGGCTCATTTTGTGTTGCTTTTCTTCGGAGGAGTCCATGTGTTGCTGCACTTTCTCTGGAACAATCACTTGATGTAAAAGGAATGTACCTGCCAACTTCTGCTTTCCTCTGAGAAACTGAGAATCCTCCTAGAACAGAAGGAAGAAATCCCTTCTTCCTCTCCCTCTCTTTTTACCCATCACCGTTCGTTCATGCCTGGTTTGTTGGAGAATAGCCAACTCACTGGCCATCTATGCAGAGACACTATGAGATGTTTGTGATGCCTCCCGGAAAAGCCCAAGGAGGCCGTGACACTTAGAAAACACCAGTGCTGTGGATGGCCCCAGGGCTCCTTGTAAGGAAATCTTAAGCATTTTCTTCTGTGAGTGAAAATGAATCTCATCCTCAAAGCAGAGGACACAGAAATGGGTGCTTTCTCCTGGCCCTTCCCAGGGTACCGGGTCCTCCTGCCACCTGTTGGCCCCACCCTTGTTTCCTGTGTCCAGATCTGCAGGGCCCTGTTCTTTTACCTCTCTGTCTACTTCATCAACCCTTCCCCTTTTTGAAGTATTACAAGTATTAAGAAAGTTATTAAGAAAGTATTAAGAAAGCTATAAACTAGAAGTTTTATATATACATTTTGAGTTCTTTGTAGGAAGAATATTATTTAAAAATTATAATTAAAAAAATGAAACAAATATTGTTACTTTTTGAGCATGAAACACCTGTGTGTATTTCTTTTTTTTTTTTTTAGTTTTATTCATTTATTTATTTATTTGAGAGAGAGAGAGAGCAGGGGGAGGGGCACAGGGAGCAGAGGGGGACAGAAGACTGACAAGCAGACTCTTTGCTGAGTGCAGTGTGGACACAGGGTTCAATCTCACGACCCTGAGATCATGACCTGAGCCAAAATCAAGAGCCAGTTGCCTAACCAGATGTGCCACCCAGGTGCCCCAACACCTGTCATAGTTCTTTGTGAAGGAGGGATTCCACTTATTCCTGCTCACATGGGTTCAAAAGTTTGTAGACTTTGATCATATGAGCATCACCTCTGTCCTTCCAAAGGGAAATGTCCTCATTTTTTCAGTTTGTCTCAGGCAATGCCTATACAGTTCCATCATTATTTAAGTTTTGGCTTGCTGGCATGGAATGAATGCTAAAACATCTTTCTTATTTAATTTTACTCTTTTGATAGGCATTAATCAAAACAATATTAAAAAGTTTCCAATGAAAACTCCTGCTCTTATTTTCTATCCTGAATCCCCGTTATGTCTAGAAGCTTGCTACATATCCCTTTAGAGCTTCTTTTTATATATATATTAAATAAATATATATATATATATACACACACACACACACACACACACACACACACAAAAGGTAGCATGTTCTGTACACATTGTTCTGTCTGTACCTTGATTTTTTTGCTTTGCATGGTGATCAGGCACTATTCTAGTTGTCTTACAAATGTTAACTCATTTACTCCTCATAGCAACCTTGTGAGACAGGTATTATTATTAGCTCTGTTTTACTGGAGTTTTTTAAGAGATTTTATTTATTGATTTGACACACAGGAAGAGAGAGAGAGAGCACAAGCAGGAGGAGCAGCAGGCAGAGAGAGAAAGAGAAGCAAACTTCCCACTGACCAGGGAGCCCAATGCAGGACTTGATCCCAGGATCCTGGGATCATGACCTCAGCCAAAGGCAGACGCTTAACTGCTTGAGCCACCCAGGTGCCCCACTCTGTTTTACTATTAAGGAAACAGAGAGACAGTTAGTGGAGAGAGGCTATAGAGAGGTTAGCGAATTTATCTAAGGGCACATAACTAGGAAGTAACATAGCTGGAATTCCAAGACAGTCAGGCTGTCCTCGAGTCTAGGTTCTTTTTGTCCCCATTTTAAAAAAGATGTATTTCTTTATTTGGGGGGAGGCACAGCAAGAGAGGGAGGAGAATCTCCAGACGACTCTGAGCTGAGCATGGAGCCTGAAGTGGTGGATCTCATGACCCTGAGATCACGACCTGAGCAGAAAGGAAGAGTCGAACACTTAACTGAGCCCCCCAGAGGCCCCAGAGTCTAGGTTCTTAACTGCTATGCTATACTGCCCCTTGGAGAGCTTGCCATCATCATGGAGTTCTGTTAAGTGGATCTACCATAATCTATTTCATCAGCCCCTTTTAATGGATGCCCGGATCACTTCTAATTAGTCATTATCATAAGCCAAGCTGGAATAAATAACACGTACATTTTGGGTATGTGCAGGTGGATTTATTGAATACATTTCTGGTAGTGGGATTGCTGGGTGAAGGGATGTGCATTTATAACTTTTGCCAGATCTTGCCTTACTGCCTTCTGTGGGGTTGCCCAGTGTCCTGTGTTCCCCTCAGCCTCTCCAGCAGATTAAGTTAGTAAACGTAGAAATTTCTGCCAAAATAACGGGCAAAAAAAAAAAAAAAAAAAAAAAGGATATCTCAAAAACTTTAATTTGCACATCTTTTTTTTAAGACTTTATTTATTTATTTGTCAGAGAGAGGGAGAGAGAACGAGCAAGCACAGGCAGGCAGAGGCAGAGGGAGAAGCAGGCTCCCTGCCAAGCAAGGAGCCCAATGTGGGACTCGATCCCAATACGCTGGGATCATGACCTGAGCCAAAGGCAGCTGCTTAACCAACTGAGCCACCCAGGCGTCCCTATAAGCACATCTTTTGTAAGAAGCATCTTCTATGTTCCCGGGCCATTCAACATTTTGTTTTATGTGGACTGCCTATTCATATCCTTTGCTCATTTTCTATTGGTCTTCTGGCCCTGATTTTTTTTTCTTTTTTTCTTAACTAGTTGTCAGGAGCCCGTGATACATCAGTGCTAAGCCCTCTTTCTAACAGCGTCTATAGCTTCGGAGTTTCCGCAGAAGGTTCAGGTTTCCATCTTTTGTGCTGGTGTGGTGGCTTGTCTGGAGCGGCCAGAGGCCTGGGAAAAGGTTCTAGCCAGGATCCACAGGGTACTAGGGTCCGGAGTCAGGAGCAGCACAGCCGCTCTGACAGTGGGGCGCCGCTGGGATGGTAGGGCATCCATTAGGGCCCAACGGCAGGCCGGGCTGGGGTCAGGGCCAGGAAGGGGAGAGGCACCTGGTCCAGGCGGACAGCCTAAGAGGTCCCCTCCCATCCAAATGCGGAGACACACAGGAATGACATGAAGTTGGTCTGTTGCTGTCCGACCCAAGGACCAGGAGTTCCCTCGGCTCCCCAGATTCCGCAGAATCTCACCTCCGCGCGCCTGGGAGCCAGGGCCAGGCTGCCGGAGGGGCCGTCCTCTAGCGGGAGGCTGCGAGCCGGACCGACGCCTCCCAGCTGGCGAGCGGAGAGACCCCGCCGCTGCGCTGCCGCAGGGCCGGGCGCCTGCCCTCCCCGGAGCCGGCCGGGGCGGGAGTGGAAGCCGGATCCCGCTCTTTCGTTTTCGTTTCCCGGAAGGATACTGATTACCGGAGCTCTCTGAGACCTTCCTGGCCCGGGGAACCCGAGAGCACACTACCCCGCACTTCCCGAAAGAGATTTCCTCCTACGCGACCTTCCAGTTTGGGGGGCCCAGTCAAGGGGAGAGGGAAGGAGGGGCTGAGCGCCCCGAGCAGCCGCGGCCAGGGGAGCGCTCACGACTGACGGCGGGGGCTCTCTCACCTCCACCTGCAATGCAGGTAAGAGCCTGGCGGAGGAACCCCGCCGCGCGTACGCGGAGCCTTCGCCGCCCCCCACCCCCCATCCCTCCTCCACCACCACCTGTGTTTCCGTACTCATGTTATCAGAACTTTTTCCTGGCTGGAATCTCACTTTCCAGCACATTCCCAAACCTCACATCCATCCTTCACCAGCCCTCCCTTCTCACTCACCTCTGGCCTCACTGTCTCTCTTCTGACGCCCCCTCTACCCTCTCCCCGCGCCCCGTGTTATATACTGCTCCTCCTTACCCCCTCCTCACCCCTACCATCAACCAGTTGTGACGTCCCTGGAAGTTCCTGTGCAAACCAGACCCGAACCGCTGGCAAATGCCACCACAGAGGGGCCCCCACTTCTTAGAAGTCCTTCTCCATTTGCCATATATCCCCAGCAGCCCCAGAACTGCCCCAGAGCAGGGACCCCTTTCCACCTCCAAAGCCTTTCTCCACCTCCTCTCTCCAAGAAGAAGATTCCAATCCAAATCCATATTTTTATCAGACCTCGCCCTGGCTTTCATGCTGAAGCCCAGAGCTCTCTCAGTAGCTCCCAGGCTGGCATTTCCCAGGCAGTGAAAACCCCAGAATTGGCCGGTCCTCTTGCTTGGAAGAGGGTAGAAGGGTCCACAAGGGGCTTCCTGCAAGTGTGAAACCTTAGACTCTTCTCCGACTGGGCGCACGCGCTGCTCTCAGGCGGCAGCCTCTAAAGCTGGGTTACTCGGGATACAGCACTGGGGGGGGGGGGGCGGTCAGCCAGAAACATGGTGAGAACTACCCCAAAAGGTGTTAAATCCTCCTCTGTTTTGTGGTTCTAGACCCCCAGTCTTTCACTACAGGCTGTGGTCCTCGGACATCAAGAGATTAATGTAATTCTCTTGAAGATTCTAGTTTGAGAAAATGACTTGCTGGGACTGGTTTCACTTTTACTTTTCACGGGCTGGCACCTGTGGCTGGGCATAAGCCCCAAGGTTACTCCTGTCACTTTTTTCATCCGTCCGTCCTGAAGCATGAACCATATCATCTCTGAGGCTAAGCTGGTGGTAAAATTGTAAAGATACAGTCTTCCCTTGGTGGGACCTTGGGATTCAGAAATATAACCTTCCTTTTTCTCCCTTGAAAACAGCATTTACTTGTTGGTTTATTTATTTCTGACTTAAGGTCTCTTTATCCTGGCCCCTCAGGTTCCTTGTGTCCTCTCACCAAGGTCCCAGTGACTATTCCTAGGCTCTTGGGTTTCCAGCTTACAAGTCAAATCTTGGCAGTGAGACTTCTGTGGGGTGAGGCATGTGCATGAAGAACTTGAATCAGAAAGATGAAATTTATCATGTGTCCACTCTGTACAAAATGTTGAAGTTACCAAGCTGAAGACATACATGGTTTCTACCTTAAAATTTTTTTTAAATTTCTTATTTATTTATTTATTTATTT
>PISX010037925.1:0-10619 GCA_004024625.1 Mellivora capensis
TATGTCTTGCTTTTTTATCCAGCCTGACTAGTACTTCCTTTCAACTGAAGCATATTTTCTTTTCAGTTATATCTGCTTCCAGTTTTTTGGAGGTTAGTTGCTATAGTGATTATAATATGCATCTCTAATGAATTGATATTATGCAACTTTACATATGACATAAGAACCTCACAACAGCGATTGTATACATTTTTAAATTACAAATCATATCTTTTTTTCTTATTACTGAACACGATACATAGTACAATTTTACAAACCTAGATTTATTGTGTGAAAATAAAATTAATGAGGAGAAACTATCTTTGCATTATTATTCATCCTTTGCAACCATTTTCTTTCTTTTTTTTTTAAGATTTTATTTATTTGACAGAGAGAGATCACAGTAGACAGAGAGGCAGGCAGAGAGAGAGAGGGAAGCAGGCTCCCCGCTGAGCAGAGAGCCCGATGCGGGACTCAATCCCAGGACCCTGAGATCATGACCTGAGCCGAAGGCAGCGGCTTAACCCACTGAGCCACCCAGGCGCCCACAACCATTTTCTATATGTGTATGCACCTCACTGCTCCTTCTGTGAACTTGCCATCACTTTGGTATGAAATACAATTAATTGCTTAGTCTCGAGGGAGCATCTTTCAAGAGGTAATATAAATGACCCTTATCGCAAAACAAACTTCTGAGAAGAACAAAGAAAATTTATCTGCTAGATCCCCTTGTCAACATTTTCCCTCATGGACGTTGAATCCCACACATTTCTGGGTTGTTCATGTGTAAGCACTGACAGGTCCTGCAGCATCTCATTAGTCTTTTTCCAAAAGAAAAATTCCAGGGCAGGAGGTGAGATGCAATATTGTTTGGTTATAAGGTGAGCTAACCATCCAGTTGTGCTAATGTGAAGCACAACCCACCAGGTGTTGGCTGTCACATGTTGGCTGGGACAAAACAAATGGCTACTGGTCTTGAGGCTGATGAGGCCAAGGGCATTAGAGTACAATGTTTGATAAAATGCATCTTTTTCACCACTCATTTTCATTCATGCTTCCCATTATATTCACCCATATACTGCAATAGAAGCACCAATTTTTGTGAGTAGATCATTCCTTCACTTCCTCCCTAAGGGGGAAAGAACAAGTTCATTTCGTCACAGAGTCCTGTTCAAGATGATATCCAGCCATCATCTCTGGAAAGACTTAAGGCAAGAAGGTTAATGAAACAAGGTAAATTCCCTGCTGGTGAAGAGAACATTAAGGTCATAGTTGAAAGCCTTCATGTCTCTCTCCTCAACTCTTTTGTGCCCTCATGTCAGTCTATCACTGGCCAATGTCTGTCAGCAGGAGGGTGCAGGGATGGGGGTAGATGTCATAGATGAGGCAGCTCTTTGGCTAGGGACAGTTCTCAGTCAATACTCACAACAGCTGGGGGATGAGTGCGTGAGTAGGTAAAGGACATTTAAGCAAAGCACCAACAGCACCCATCCACTAAAAGGGATTAATCCTACCTCTGTTCTTTTTTTCTTGCCCCCTTATATTCTGGTTGCTGGGGGACATAGTACTATATATTAACTGTTGGTTCAGGGCATATACCATACCTTGGAGGGCATTCCTCAACTTTGCACTGTCTGGAGTATTTTGTTATGGAACAAAATCTGGCTAATACAGATGAGTTACAAGGTTAAGACCATTGACTCCTGTGTTTGTTGTTTCCTCTCTTTTGTCATAAAATATATTCTCTGGTCTGAACCATTATTGTGAGAGAAACCATGTCAAAATCTTAGGCTTCCATAAATTCTTGAATGTTAGTCCTGGCACTGAGGACAAGGTTGGTCCTGGCACTGAGGACATGACTAGGTTAGGTACCAGTTCTGATAAGGATGCATTACTGCCTCCCCCAGGGTAGAAGTGTTCCAGTGTAATCAATCTGCTATCGAGTGGCTGACTGGTCTTCTCAGAGAGCAATGCCATATTAAAGGCTCCGTTTTGGTATCTGCAAATGGCAAGTTGGGAATTCAGCAATGGCCATTAATCTAGCTAGATCAGAATTAATGAGGAGTCCATATTTTCTGGCCCATGCAATACTTTCATCACTGCCACCATGACCTCTCCCTTCATGCTTGCTAGTTGATACCACAACACTAGTCATGTCATTTACCTGGTGCCTGAGAATGGTCTCTGGGGAAATTAACATGAGACACAGAGATACTCTCATCCCCACAGATCCATTCAAATTTTGTTTTTCAGACCAATCTGTCCCCAATATTCCAATCATTTTTTTTTTCAGGTCCTGAATCAATTAGCCAAGCCATTTCTCTCTGCCTAGAAGTTCCTGTATATCCATATCTATATCTCAGGCCACTTCTTCCTAAGAAGTCAATGATCAAGTGTATTGCTCACAAATCTTCCCAAGGGAAGATTTCCCACCATCTCTATACTGTGGGCACCAGGAGTGCATTTTTTTTTATAACACTTACATCTTGTACCAAGCCATGTGTAAACCAGGTCCAGGTTCTTTCCTTCTCCATCTGTTGGTCTTAGAGAATCCCCTTAGGCCAAAGGACTGAACTGAGAGAGAAGTGTCAGTGCAAGAGAGGTTGGTGACATAAGAGTTTAGATCATTTGTTCACACTTACTCATGACTTCTTAGTCCCTGCTTGCCTGATCCTGAAGGTACCATATCCATTGTATAATGGATTGATGCTGACAGACCTTATAGCTCAGAGAATAATAATCAGCTGGTAACAGGCTGCTCCTATTGCTTAGGCACTTTGTCTCCATTTGGGCCTTAGTAGCACAAACAGCTGATTTTTCAAATAGAGGCTAATTCTCTGTTGCAGAATTTTTCCTTGCTATAGAACCTTAGGTGTATACCACCTGTTGGGGCTTGCTGGAGACTCTATGTGTTACTTATTCACCACAAACACCTCTCATACCATTGGATCTGCTGAATCATACAGCTTAAGTAGCTGGCCAGCTTGTACTGCACTTGGTTTCTTCCCTTTTCTTTTTCTTTTTTAAAGATTTATTTATTTATTTGAGAGAGAGTACGCACACACAGAGGGAGAAGGAGAAGTAGGCTCCCCGCTGAGCAGGGGGTTCAGTGCGGGACTTGATCCCGGGACCCCAAGATCATGACCTGAGCTGAAGGCAGATGGTTAACCAATTGAGCCATCCAGGAGTCCTCAGCTTGGATTTCATTTAGAGATGTCTCCTACTTTGGCACCCACTTGCTGTCTAAGTCACCTGATAAATGGGCTGGGGATATATTCCCAAAGACAGTATATGCCTTCAAAAACCAAAGAAGTCCACTAAGTGAAGAGTCTCTCTCCTAGTGGCAGGAGGTGATATTTTTACATTAAAGGTGATGTTTACTGCGTTCCCATAATTTTGGAATGCTAAAAATGTCATTGACATTTTTAGAGTCTATCTTCCTTAGAGTCTATCTTCCATTCTTCATCATGAATGTTTTACAAGGCCATTTAGACTAATATTCAAAGTGGAATCTACAAACTGCTGCTGGTTGGTTAACTCTTGGTTACTGGTTCTTGCAAGATGAATTATAAAATTGAAAATCTGTGTTTAGAACGTTTTATAGCAATTGACATTGCTATGACATCCAAGTACATGATCAGAAGCCTCATCTCATTAAGCAAGGTATTGATCATTTTAGCAATTGTCAAACTTGTGTGGTGATTCACATGTGCAACAAGGTACTTACCCGTCAAATTCAGTGGTAATTTCCAAAAGTATCCCTCCAAGACAGATTGGAAAAACAAATAAACAAACAACAAACAAACAAAACTATGAGAAGCATTGATTTGGAGTACTTGGCCCTTTGTGCCCACTAGGACAGAGAACAGATGGGTTAAAATAGCCCTGAGGCAACTGCCTCTCTAAAGACAAAGTGCTTTTGATCCTTTCTAATGATAGAAATTAGGAAAAGCGCCTTAACCAATTAATACCTATATACCAATTCCAAATCTATGTTGATCTGATCTAATGAAGAGACTCCATGTAGTATGGAAGCTTCTCCTGGGGCTAAATTTATAGTGGTCTACTATCACCTGCCATGATCCCATTTTTGTAAGGGTTAGATAGGAGAGTTGGTTGAATAGAGATATAAAAGAAACCACAAACTCTGCATCCTTTAAATATTTGATAGTGGTATAAGTCTTTGCATTTCTTCCTAAGATGCTGTCATGCTTCTGAATTACTATCCTGGCTGGGGGTAATAGTGGCAGCTTTAGCACCCTCTATATGGTCCATCCTACATAATGGCAATTGCTCCACAGGTCAGGGGACCAACATGAGGATTTTACCATCTGTTAAGGTCATCTGTCCTAATGATACATTCATTGATTTAACCACAGAATGTGTTCATAGACCTACTAGACTCACAACAAGTAGAAGTTGAGCCAAAACTTCACTGGTTTCCATTCTAATTGGAGAATCATGGTGGTGTCAGGGACAGTTCGGACACTGTATCTAACAATTCTTTTTTTTTTTTTTTAAGATTTTATTCATTTATTTGAGAGAGAGAGAGAGAGAGCTTGAGAGAGATCAGGAAGCAGGGGGGTAACAGAGGGAGAAGCAAACTCACCAATGAACAGGATGAACAGGGAGCCTGATGCAGGACTCAGTCCCAGGGCCCTGGGATCATGACCTGAGTCAAAGGCAGACACTTAACTGACTGAGCCACCCAGGTGCCCTGTATCTAACAATCCTTGAAGACTCTGAGCATTTCCCTTTTTCCAGTGCACAGTTACCCTGGCTAATGGCCACACATCCTTTTGGAGAGCCACTTACTTCAACAGTCTTTGCATGATTTACTGGCAAGAGAAGATTATTCTCCTCTGGCAAAGTGGAGGTGCTGATTCCGCCAGCCAGAGGGTTCAGGTTACTGATGGGTTGGAGCCAGTTCATACCAGCTTATAGGAGCCAATTGTGGGCATCACTTTTTAATTCTGTGTTCAGTGACATTATGTTGGTAGCCTGAAAGCGACTAAGGTGGGAATGTTTATTCAATAGAAGTTGGCTAATGCTACAAATCATGGTCCTTCCCTGCCAACCCCTCCCCTGAGAGCTGGCTGCTAAATCTTTTCCAGTATTCCACAGGTTCAGGGGAGAATTAGGAGATTTAATATTCTCAGACTCATCCACTCAACTATCCCATCCTGGGTCTTAGATCACTTTGCTCCTTCAGGGACCAGATGTGGAAATAGGAGACCTTATAAATCTATGCATTTTGTTGCTTTTTCAGCTCTGCTGCCTTTACAATCAGATTCTGGGCCTGATTTTTAGTATAGTTTGCTCTAAGCTATAGGAAATCAGTCTTTTACTTATTTTTTTATTGAAGTACAGTTAACACACCATATTACATTAGTTTCAAGTGTACAACATAGTGATTTGACAGTTCTATACATTATGCAATGCTCACCATAAATGTAGTTACCATCTGTCACCATTCAACATAATTACAACAATACTGACTATATTCCCTATGCTGTACTTTTCATCCCTGACTTATTTATTTCATAACTGGGAAGTCCATATCTCTTAATCCTCTTCACCTATGTTGCCATCACCCCATGGCAATAACTAGTTTGCTATCTATATTTATGAGTCTGTTTCTGGTTTTTTGTTTGTTTGTTTTGTGTTTTAGGTTCCCAAAGAAAAAGGTTTCAGGGTTTTCTATGCTGTACAAGAAAAACCCTAAAGACCTCACCAAAAAAACTATTAGAACTGACAAATGAATTCAGTAAAATTATGGGATACAAAATTAATATACAAAAATCTGTTGTTTCTATACACTAATAATGAACTAGCAGAAAGAGAAATTAACAAAACAATCCCATTTACAATTGCATAAAAAAAAATACCTACGAATAAACTTACCAAACAGGTGAAAGACTTGCTGTATCTGAGACACTGATGAAAGACATTGAAGACCACATAAACAAATGGAAAAGATGTACTATGCTCATGGATTGGAAGAATTAATATTGTTAAAATGTCCATGCTATCCAAAGCAATCTACAGATTTAATGTAATCTCTATCAAAATACCAGTAGTATTTTTCACAGAATTAAAACAAATAATCTAAAATGTGTATGTACCCAGAAAAGACTTCAGATAGCCAAAGCAATCTTTTTTTTTAATTTTTAAAAGATTTTATTTATTTATTTGACAGAGAGATCACAAGTAGACAGAGAGGCAGGCAGAGAGAGAGAGGGGGAAGCAGGCTCCCCGCTGAGCAGAGAGCCGATGTGGGGCTCAATCCCAGGACCCTGGGATCATGACCTGAGCCAAAGGCAGAGGCTTTAACCCCCTGAGCCACCCAGGCGCCCCTAGCCAAAGCAATCTTGAGAAAGAAGAACAAAGCTGGAGGTATCACAAGCTCAGATTTCAAGCTATACTATAAAGCTATAGTAATGAAAATAATTTGGTACTGGAACAAAAATAGATCAGTGGAACAGAACAGAAAGGCCAGTAATAAACCTATATGGTCAATTATCTGTGACCATTTAATGGTCAATTAATCTACAATTTATATGGTCAATTAATCTACAACAAAGGAGGAAAGTATATACAATGGGTAAAAGTCTCTTTAATAAATGGTACTGGTAAAACTGGAAAGCTACACCCCCCCCCCAAAAAAAAACGTTGAACTGAATCACCCTCTTAAACCATACTCAAAAATAAACTCAAGGGGCACCTGGGTGGCTCAGGGGGTTAAAGCCTCTGCCTTCGGCTCAGGTCATGATCCCAGGGTCCTGGGATTGAGCCCCATATCGGGTTCTCTGCTCATCTGGAAGCCTGCTTCCCTTCCTCTCTCTCTGCCTGACTCTCTGCCTACTTGAGATCTCTGTCTGCCAAATAAATAAATAAAATCTTAAAAAAAAAAATAAACTCAAAATGCAGTAAAACCTAAATATAAGACCTGAAACTGTCAAACTCCGAGATGAAAATCATAGGTAGTAATCTCTTGGATAGTGGCCTTAGCAACATTTTTCTGGATATGTCTTCCTGGGCAAGAAAGACAAAAGCAAAAATAATTTACATCAAAATCACAATCTTTTAAAAAACTGCCAATGGAAGCCTTCTGCGTTTCTCAGCATGCCTTAAGGTGACAGTTGCCTGCCCTGAGATATCATTTTCTTTTACAAAGGGTACAATTCTGGTAACAGAATCCATCCCAATCCCTACAGTTATTATTCCCATACTGCTCAAGCATCACAGCCACAACACATTCCAATGTTCCACCTTCTATATGCACTGCATCCTGATCGGCCACAGGTGGGAAGCCTTAGTAGTTATGATACCACTGTGTGGCCCCACTTACTACCCACTTACTACCCACATACCATGCTTTGTCTTTATTGCCATAGGACCAGTGATTAAGCCAACTCTAATATCGCATCCTGAATGTCTTCAGGACACTTTGGAGCCAAGTGTTTTAGCTTGGATTCTCTAGAAAATACAGACCAAGTGCAATTTGAGAGAAATAGGAGTGAAGGTAAAGGGAAGTGGGCAGGGAAGGAGGGGAAACTAATACAATGATATCATTCCAAACTGGCACCACTTGGTATCAAGCCCATTTGATTGCTCAGTGTCATGGGTACATGTTAGGTATGAGGACACCCTAGTTAGCAGAACAGATATAGATCTATTCTCATGGACATGGCTGGCAGGTGAGCTATGCAGTTCTATAAGACTCCATTTAGAAAGGCATTGTGCTTGGTTTAATGTTCCACACTCACTATCTTGAAAATCTCAATAATTTGTGAGAAAGGGCTTGCATTTTTGTTTTTCACTGCGACTAACAAATTATGTTATCTGGTCCTGCTAATGTAAGTTATAGTTTAGTAGGGGAACCAATCATAGTCTCTCTCCTGAGGAATGTGAATTAGTGACATGGAGAGGGGGTCATTGTGGCAGGAATTATAAAGAGATGAAGACTAACAATGTTCACAGAGGCAGGAAGGATGGGAGTCAGCTAGTGGAGATGATAAGGTACAGGAGTGTAGCAGGAGGGACCCTTTATTTTTTAGTTTTTTGTCTCTTATTCCTCCCCTAAACTAATCAATAATTCTGAATAATTAAGGTAAACAAAATGGATCTCTGTTTCTTGAAATCTGAAAGAATCTAAGAGCATACACATATGGGGGGTGATTTAAATCGTGGAAATAAAATAGAGCAAATGGAGAAGAGAGGTGAGGATTTCTCAGACCAGTGTTATCTCACACTATCTGTGAAGGGCCTTTCCTTTCTTTTTAATTTCATGAATTGATACTTCTGAAAAATGAAACTTTTAAAATACTTGAAAATGAAATGAAAATTAAAAAGGCACCCCAATTACAGACTCAATTTTAAGTATTTAAATACAGATACAAAATTACATTTCAAAAAACACAGAACAAAATATTACATAGCATTAAAGAAGAAACTACAAAAACTACCTTGTTCACTGTAAGTTTGCATATAGGTGATTAATATAAAGAGTTACTAATACACGGTTAGTTTTTAAATCCATAGTCAAACAACAAAAAGCTGGTAGTGAGGGAGTAATTTCCTATATTAAATGCTATATTTAATATTTAAAATTTGTCAGTAGTTACAGATTTTAACACAACAAATGAAAATGTTTCTTGCCTGTTAAATTATCTTAGCTAAGTTGGAGCACTGACAATGTGTCTTTTCTTGACAACAGGACAGTAAGGTTTATTTCACCACCTATAATTTAGGGTTAGAAACAAATGACACAAATTTAACTTCCCTAATATGGCTACAAATTTCAAAAACCAGGCTTGATTAAAAATTAAAATGACTGTAAATATAACAAGTTAGAAAAGTAAACAAATATTTACACTTTCACAGATTTGTATTCACTTTGGGGTTACAGTTAATGAACTAACCTTAAAATTTTATTACTTATAATGTGGTCCTACTGCACAGAACAAGGACACAGCTATGCCACCTACAATCACACAAGTTGCGAAACACCTGAACTGTTCCATATTCTGTTTAATGAGAGGTGTTCAAAGATCATGTGCCTGGATATAGCTGAAATATTAAATCGCTGAAAATGCTGCTAAGCACTTACTCTTAATTTCTGTGCTCATTTCCTTGTGGATGAGACATAAGCAAACTGGCAGTGGTCCAAGGAACACACGTTGAGTCATGCTGCTCTAGGGAAACTGCGCTGAAGATAGGGAGAAGAACCAGGGAGGAGCTTACAAAGGCACAGAAGGGAGGAGGAGAAAAAAGCCACCATGGATTTATGGAAGACTAGGGAAGTTTTAAGAGGAAGTGGTTAACTGTGTTAACTGCAAGAAAGGTCAAGTAGAATGAACATCAGAAAGCAGTCACTGAATGAACAAGTAGGGCATAGGTAACCAGAGAAGCTGTTGGCCTGGGTGTTTGGAGGTACCTTCAGGCCCGGCTCAGCAGGGGCATGGGGGTCAGCCACTTTCAGGAAAGGAAGGGCTGGGTGGTGGCCGCCACCGAGCCGGGGCTGGGCCTAGGAGGAGAGCTAGTGCCATCAGAGCTGCCCGGCTGGCTTGGAACCTGAGGGCCCACCAACTAACTGCGCTTACACGACTTGAGTATTGAACCCCGATTATAATGTCTGTGATTCACTGTTGGAGGAAGATTGGGAAAAGAATCCTTTAAGAATCTGTAGAATTTCTAATATTTCTTTGGTTGTGCAACAGAAAGCTGTGTGTGTGTGTGTGGGGCGGTATATAAAACTTCTGATCGACCCAATTGTTCCTGAGTTATGTGTAAGGGTTTTAAATGTAGTGGAGAACATAGTTAAATTAATCCATGGTAACAACATACATCCTTTTATAAATTGAGAAATCTCTCTTTGATTTATCACAATTGTGGCAAAGCCAGAGGTTGATAACCTGGGTTTAAAGAAAGTCATATCCACATATAGAGTTTACTTCAGTTTCCAGAATTTTCCTCTGCTCTTTGGCCTCTCTACTTTTAGCAAACAAGCATTTACTGTGTGGCTAACACTGCTGGCGACTATAAGGCTACAACGATGCCTAAGATTTGGTCTCTACCCTGAAAGGGCTCATGGGACAAATATTATCAGTCATAAAGCTTTCTGGTGTAAACAACTGAAAACTCCAGCTCAGTTGAGGTCACCTCCAGCATTGGTCAAATTAGAACTGATTGGTCACGGAGGATGCAGATGTTTTGGTATTACTTACTGTAACATCATTAACATTTCTGCCTTATCCTCAGGTCAGCTTGTCTTGTCACAATGGCCAGAGTAATTGTTTCGGTGTCACATTCTCATGATAACAGTTAAAGGAAGAAGAACTGTGTCATCTCTGTATCTCATTTATCAGGCTGCCAGCAGACAATCTTTGATCTTGCAAAACTGCATCCTGAGCTCCTGCCTACACTAATCCCTGGCAAGGTGAAGAGGATTACCACTTTGATGCTATTCATTCTCTGTAGCTGGGGCCGGGTTTGGGCCCTACTTCCTGACAAACTTTGGGCCCCCAAGAGATGATTTCCGAACGTAGGACAGACTGGCTGTTGAGTAGGCCACTGACTGCCAACCCTTTTCACATCCTGACATATATATCATGGTATATATAGAAAATGGTAATGCA
>PISX010037926.1:0-10652 GCA_004024625.1 Mellivora capensis
CAATTAAAATTTTATTTAATTCTTTAAAAGACATTTATTTACTTCTCAGAAACAGAGCAAGCAGAAAAGCAGAGAGAGAAGAAGGTGGAGGCAGAAGCAGGATCCCCACCAAGCAAGGAGCCCAATGCAGGGCTAGATTCCAAGACCCTGAGACCATGACCTGAGCCAAAGGCAAACGCTTCACTGACTGAGCCAACAAGACATCCCATAATTAAAATTTTAAATGATCAAGATCGTGTTGAAAATTTAGTTTGTATCATCCATACAGAATAGCTCATAGAAATTTTATTATTGGGAAATAAATAGCATGTGGCATGAGAAAAGGCCATCTGTTTCTAATCTGCAAAATGGTGCCTTATGAATTAGACTCAGGACATGTGCATTAGCAGCCAAGTGCAGAGCACAATGCTGCCCACTAAAGGCAAAGATTCTATGGGCTACTGGAGAAGCCCATGCTCCAGGTGCTTGAGGAACATAGCACAAAGCCCCAACTGAAGATGAGGGTTGCAGGTGAGGACTAAACATTCCTTGCTGGTGCCAGGAGTTCCTCGAAGGTCCAGCTCCAAAGAAACAACCCCCAAGGTCTGCCCTCATAAAAATTAGATATTGTTCCCCTTTTGAGTACTGCCATTTGTGACAAAAAGGAATGGGTCATTATGGGAATTATGTTAAATAAATCAAACAGAAAGACAAATACTGTAAGATCTCATAAAGATGGGAAATCAGAAAAAAATCTATCAAAAAACTGAACTCACAGATACACAGAACATATTGGTGGTTGGCACAGTGGGGGATAAAAAGGGCAGATGAAATAGTGATGGTAGTCAAAGGAAGAAAAAGACAAAGCAGAATGAACATGTAGAAACAGGGTGTATTCTTTTTTTTTTTTTCCTTTTCAGCGTAACACTTTCATTGTTTTTGCACCACGCCCAGTGCTCCATGTAATACGTGCCCTCCTTAATACCCACCACCTGGCTCCCCTAACTTCCCACCCCCCCGCCCCTTCAAAACCCCTCAGGTTGTTTTCCAGAGTCCATAGTCTCTCATGGTTCACCTCCCCTACCAATTTCCCTCAACTCCCTTCTCCTCTCCATCTCCCCATGTCCTCCATGTTATTTGTTATGCTCCACAAATAAGTGAAACAGGGTGTATTCTTGAGTGTAAACCTGAATTATTATTACTATTATGATTTTACCATTGATATTAACACTGTTTCATCCCATATAGGAGAAGACACACTTGTAATGACTACTCTATCAGCCACAATACACAGATCTAAGGAAACAAAGCCTTGCAGTGTCTCAAAAGCAGAAAGAGCCAGGCACGATGTTGGGGCAAAGTGACAGCTGAGAGCAGAGAGTAGAGTAGAAACTATATGCACTATACAAGACAGACCTGGAGGAGATGTGGCCTCAGAGACAGAATTCCTAATGATGGTCTAAGACACTGTGCAATGCCATCCTAACCTACCACTAGAGGAATCATTTACATCTGTGGCTCAGTTAGAGAACTTGTATGTTTAAATCAAAACTATTGCACATACACCTTGCCACAGGTACATTCGGGTGGCCTCACTAGACCACCAGAAGTCCCAGTACTGAAGTTGCATCTGATATTGCCTTCTTCCTAAATCCATTTAAAGCATTTCCAGTGATGATCTCTTTGAAATATCTAATACATCCTGAGTGGGAGAATAGTATAAACTACCATAAGACCTGAACATTTAAAAGGACAATGAAATTAGTGAGATTAAGAGTAGAGTCCTTCCTTTTCTTTTTTTTTTTTTCCTGTGACTTTATTATTTTTTTTAGTTAACAGACAGGTGTTTAAAAGTACTTCATAGAAAATTCTCAAACACTGAGAGTGAAGACAAGAAATTGCCTGAGATTTTACTTCCCCTTCTTTCAAATCCAACAGGTCTTGATGTGTCTAGAGCAGTTCCTTTCATTGCTTTATCTACTTTTACCTCTGCTTCTTCCTAAGAGATTCATGGCTACCCCAGGCAGAAAGAATGGATTTACTTTGATAGTACAAGTAACTGCTCATATGATAACAATAATAAAACTGATTTTCTAATTTCACAAATGGGATAACAGAAGCCCCATGAAGCTAAATAATTTATCTAAAGTTATAATGCCATGGTCTCAGAAGGAGATGTGTATAAGTTTTGTCTTTTTAACTATACCCACCACCTTTGGACTATAAGAACTTGATATCAAATAAGGGACCATAAATTCATGTACTTAAAGATCATAATCTTCTAAGAAGAGCCTGTGGAGATCACCCACACTCAACTACTTGAACACTCTGAACACTCGTGGCAGTATTCAGAAGGGAAAATATGGGGACATGTTTTTAATTCTGGGGAAAGATAGGATGACCTTTTCCAGATATATGAACATTATCATATACCCTAACTCTGAATTGATTCAAAAATTAGTTGGCTATCTTAGAATGAGAACTACTAAATACCTAAAAACAAGCAAATGAAAAAAAAAAAACTCAAAAAAAACCTCGGTTTCGTGGTTAGATGTGTGACTTAGAGAATTGTTTTATGTCTCTGGACTTTATTTCCTCATATAATGTGAATGAATGGGCTAAAAATGGAGGTAAAGTGATCCAAATATGTACACCTCAATTTCCGTAAATATTCATGTCAAGCAACAGTGAGTACCCATTTTTCCTTTTCCAACTACTATCATTCTCCATTTATTTTGAGTGAGAAATGAATGTTATTATTCCTTGTTATGTTTTTCTTTCAGATGATTTCATTATCTTTGGGAACTTGGTGTACTAGATTTATTCCATGAGAAAAATGAACCATGAAATTGAATTCATTTTCTAGGCTCTTTCTCAGAACCTAGAAGTTGAAGAAGTTTGTTTTGTGGTGACTTATTTCTCTGCAAGGTCATTTTCTGGAAAACCTCCTCATCAGGCTGACTGTTTTTACATGGGTACACTTTTGAAGGTCCCCATGTATTTCTTTCACAACTGACAGTTTATCATCTCATATCATCAAAAGTAGAAGGGTGAGTACAGTACCCTCAGGTACTTTGAGAGAGACCATATTCATAAAACTCTTTTTTTACACTATATTGTTGTAAGTTTTCTACTTCATTATTCTTGTTGTTAATATCTTATTGTACCTAATTTATAAATTAAACTTTATCCTAGATATACATGTATGGAAAAAATATTATATAATGAGTTCAGTACTATTTATTGTTTCATACATCCACTGGGGGGTTTTGAAACACATCTCTCCCCCACCACACACATATGGAGGGACTACTGTATAAGTGACCTATCCCAACACAGAACTCAAGAAAAACTTACATGAAGTGTCCAAATGATCACATTCCCCAATTTTGCTATAGTGCCTTCTCCCCAACCTTTACCCAAGGCCATGTGAGGGGTTCACTATGACCAACTGTAGAAGAAGAAAAGACGTGAACCTAGTATACAGAAAATTCTGCAGTAATATGTAGGTACAGCTCAAAAGTAATTAGATGTAGCACTATAGCCACATTCTGGAAGATCCTTGAAAGTCAGTGGTGAAGGGAATTTCTTTCAATTGGTAGAACTTGAAGTGACACACCTGGATTTTTTCTCCTTTCTTAGAAGGAGAAATGGCCAGATGTAGAAAGTGTATTGATGCCTGGGTTTTGGCCAAAGGTTTGGCTGAGAAAACAGGGACTTGAAAAAAGAAAATGGAATATTTGTAACAAGAAAAAGTGAGGAAGAAGCATGTTTACATAACTCTGAATAAGTAAAAACACACAAGTATCTTTGTCCCTTGTGAATGCTCACCAAGGACTGACCTACAGAGGACAATTTTAATATACAAGTGGGCAGGGGCTCTGGGTGGCTCAGGGGTTTAAAGCTTCTGCCTTCGGCTCAGGTCGTGACCTCAGGGTCATGGAATCGAGCCCCCTTTTGGGCTCTCTGCTCAGCAGGGAGCCTGCTTTTCCCTCTCTCTCTGCCTGCCTCTCTGCCTACTGGTGATCTCTCTCTCAGTCAAATAAATAAATAAAATCTTAAAAAAAAAATATATATATATATATATTTTTTTTTATATATATATATATACACCAGTGGGTAGGATAACCCATTTTGTGCATTTTGTGCATATCAGTTGCCTCTTTCACTATCCACTCCCATCGCAGCTCAATGGGTGCATGTACACAGTTGTCATGGTGGCAGAGATGGGAACATGACTTCTACAACATGAACTTCCAACCACCAAAGTTACTCTGGACATTAGCATGGCTGAGTGCCAAATCTTTCAGCAGTAGAAGCAACCTGAAGTCCCCATATGGCAGCATTCCTTGGCGTGATCAGCCTGGGTGCAGCTTGATTACATTGGACTCCTTCCACCATGGAAGGGTGGTGATTTGTTCTTGCTGTCCCATAGACACATCCTTTGGATATGGATTTCCATTCCCTGCATGTAATGTTTCTGCCAAAACTACCATTGAGACCTTAAAGAATTTTTTAGACACATTCATAGCATTTCACACAGTGTTGCTTCTGATCACCAATCTTAGTTCATATCAGATGAAGTGCCATAATCGGCCCAAGCTTATGGAATTCACTGGTCTTACTATATTTCCCACGCTTTTGAAGCAATTAGTCTCTTAAAATGGTGGAACAAACTTCTGCAGGATTAGTTATAGTACAACCCATGTAGCAATACTCCCAGAGTTGAAACAAGGGGCTTCACTTCTCAGGAAGGCCACAGATGCTCTGAATCAGCATCCATGATATGTTGCTGAACTCCCATACCCAGGCTTCTAATCAAAGGGTAGAAATGGGAGAAGCACCACACATTATTAATCCTAGTGAACCACTATCGAGTTTCTTGCTTCCTATTCCCTTTTACTTATGCTCTTCTTGCTTCAAAGTCTTCATTCAATGGGAGAAATGTTTCCAGCAGGAGACACAGCAATTCTATTGAACAGTGTTAGGACTACTGCCTGACCACTCTGGATAGTTCATGTCTTTGAATCTAAAGACAAACGAATAAGTTGTTGTGCTGGTTGAGGTGACCGATCCTGGCAACCAAGGGGAGATTGACTACTACTGCACAGTGGAGCTAAGGAAGAGTACATCTAGAATACAGGAGATCTGTAGGGCCACATTTTGTATCACCATACTCTGTGACCAAGGTCAATGGAAAACTGAAACAACCCAATCCAGGCAGAACTACTAATGACCCAGACAGTTGAGGAATGAAGTTTTGTGTCACCCCACCAGCTAAAGAAACACAACCAGCTTTCCTGCTTGCTGAAGGCACATTGAATACAGAATGAATAATAGAAGAAAGTAATTATAAATTAATCATGGGACTTTTAAAAAATGAAGATGGTATTTATTATTTATTTATTTATTTTAATTTTTTATTTTTTTTATTTCTTTTCAGTGTACCAAAATTAATTGTTTATGCACCATACCCAGTGCTCCATGCAAAATGTGCCCTCCATAATACCCACCACCAGGCTCACCCAAATTCCCACCCCTGCCCCTTCAAAACCATCAGACCAGAAGATGGTAATTCTTTTATTTACTATTTAGATTATGGATATGTTTATGTGTGTAAATATATATATTTAAAGCAATTTTTTTGCTTGTTTGTTTTCTTCACTTTCTTATTACCTTACCATGAAACTGAAGATATGTGGAATTTGTGCCATAGCCTTTTTGTATTTTTATTTTCCATCATAGTTTTAGCTAACTAAACATCAAGAGGAAAGTACAAATCACCCAAAAGTTTTACCTTGCCTTTTTGTGGAGGTTTTAATGCATTTTCATTTGCATGCAGAATAGTTGTACAATGTTAGGTGGAATTATAATCGTGTATTGTCTTTATTTTGGAGTTTAGGTATTATTTATGGAGATTATACACACACACACACACAGTGTGGATAATCAATGGACTGGTGAATTTTATGTGTTAAAATGAGGATTGGAAGAAATATGTGCACCCTCATGTCCATATCAGCAATAGTCATATTAGCAAAAATAGATAAGCCACCCAAGTGTTCATCAACATATGAACAAAATGTGGTACACAGACAATGAAATATTATTCAGCATAGTAAAGGAAGGTTCCTGAGCCGTGCACAACAGAAATACACTTTGGTGACATATTATGTGAAATAAGCCATTTATGTTTAAAAAACTTCATATTTTATAACAGGTTTATATTAACATGGAAATTGTGAAAAAGAGATTTACCACATGCTCTGTGCTCAGTTTCCTCTGTTGCCATCTTCACTGAAGAGTACACTAGTTCACAAGTAATTAACTTCATGGGAACACATTATTTTTAACTAACAACCATGTTTTATTCATATTACTTTCACTAACGGCATGTTTCTCCTCTAGAATCTCATCCAGCATACCACATTAAATTCAGTTGACATATCTTCTTTAGCACCTCCAGACAGTGAGTTTTTCTAGATACTCTCTTATTTATTTCAAGTGCAATTAACATACAGCATTTTATTATTTTGAGGTATGTAAAATGATGATGCTACATTTCTATATAACGCAGTGCACATCACAATAATTCTGCTCAACTGTTCTTGTTTTTGATGAGCTTGACTGTTTTGAGCAGAACTAGTAAGATATTTTATATAAAAACCTTCACTTGGGGTTTGTTTGATATTTTACTCAAGATCAGACATGGGTTGTGGGTTATTAGGAGAAAGATCACAGAGGCCAAATTCCATTTGCATCAGATAATGCCAGTGGGTACATACTTTCAATGTGACTCATCATTGTTAATGTTAACCTTGACCACCTGGTTAAGGTAGTTTTTTCCACATTTCTCATCTCTAAACTGACTCCTTCCATCCCACTCCACAGTGAGCCTTTTGGATGGAACTCATTTGTGTACACTCTACAAATAAGAGACAGAGAATTATCCTGCAGTCATTTGAGAGCAGAGTAACTGCAGTATCATTAGGGATCTTTTATTATGGGAGATTTGTCTAGTTTCCCCTATTGATTACTTACTTATTTAAGTTTTTAATATCATTATGAACTTCTGGATTATTTAAACTATGAGTTACATTTCAGTTCAGTGTCATTTATTTTGTTCCTCAATTTTTTCCAGCTTTGTCACCAGGAGCTCTTCCCATTGCTCTTGTGTCCCTTTGCCATATTCTCATCACTGTGTGTGTGTGTGTGTGTGTGTGTGTGTGTGTGTTAGGACTTCCTTACCTTCCATCACTCCAAGATGCTCCAGTTCATCTTCTACGTTCCCTACCCCAGACCTAGAATCAGCCATTTACTTAAGAAATTCTATTCATCTCCTTGGATAATGGTATCAAGAACCATGTCCTGGTCACTAGATCACTAGATAATCAGTGTTTTATTATTTTTCTTTTTCTACCTAAAAGACATACTTTATGGCCCAAATAATCACCTTTAATTTAAAAAAGAGATCACCTTTTTCCCATAACCTGTTAATACATATTGAGGATTAAGTTATTTACTACTTCTAGCTCAGGATTCTTAATTAAAAAGGAAGGGTGAAAAAAAGAAAAAAAAAAGAAGGGAGATTTCAGAGAATTATCTTCCCTAGACTCCATATTTTGCATCACTCATATTTAAATACTACTGCAGGAAAGGCAAAAGGGAAGCATTTCCCAGTCAACATTCCATGTGAGATTTGATTTCAGATAGTGTGGGATGCATCCAGGACCAACTTCTTCAGGCATGCAGATGAGAAGCTGAGCTTCAGTGACATCAAATGAGATCAGACAGGATTTTAGAAACACTTTTTTTTTAAATTCTCATTTGAGCAAAGAGTAGCCAATTTACCTTGAGAAGAAAGGAGAAGAAATGAACATCCTAACCTTCAGGTAAACTCCTGTCAAAGCTGCTAAGATTTGTGTTAGGGATTAACACAACTGTGTATCTAACTCACAGAAAATCAATCTGATCGATGCCCAGTCTGCAACTAACACATAAAAGCCATTTGTGGAAGGTTAGAAAGTTTAGAGGATTTTCTAGACATAGATTACAATGGAAACTGAGAACACCGAATGATAGAAATGCACAGTAGCTCCTGGTTGAGAGATAAGCAAATAGAAATAATATCTATTTGAGTGTCCAGGGAAGTGCTCCCTGGAGACATTGATTTTACTTGGGATGGAGCAGGCTTCCCTTTTCAGTGGTAAGTGGGTATTGGATGTGGCTGAAAACTATTGGATTATATCAAAAGGAAAGTCTCCTAAATCTTTCATTTCCTTTTTAATACTTACTAATAAATATGTACTTTTTTCCTAGATGATAAATTTAGCAGTAAACAGGAAAAAAAGATGCCTCTCTTATGTTGCTCCCTTTGAATGTAAGCCTCTCTTATATATATTATTATGTGAACTATACAAATGTCTCTGTCTGTATCTCTATTATAAAGATAGATCAATAGATCTGAATGGATAGAGGATAGATAGATGATGATAAATGGTTGATAGATGATAAATACAGCATATATCAATAAGTAGTTGGGTGGATAGAAAGATAGATATCTTTTTTGTAATATTTAACTGTTAGAAACCACAGACAAGTTTTCATTCCTGTTTGCCAAAAATTTGGACAAAGAGCATTACCTGGCAGACTCTTAAGAGTGCAGGGAAATCATACTGATTGGCAGTGTGGTTGGGGCACGATGTGTTTAAGAGCCATAAGTAGAACTGTCTCCACAGTGACTCACCCTCTGACAGAGACGTTTAAATCTTACTCTGGTCCTAGGAATCTTGCTGCAACCTATGTCAGAAGACAGTTGTTATGAACCTTATGAACAACTAATATACCAAGATGATTAATAAACCATCTACAAGAGAAATATTTAAAAGCTTCATTTTCAATGCAGCATCATTATGATGTATTTTCAACAACCAAAGGGGGTATTTTAAAATGGTAAGTAATCCCTTATATTGTATAATATAAAAAATGAAAAAGTTTATGATAGAAACTGAATTTAAAACTCTAAACAACTAGGGGCACTTGGGTGGCTCAGTGGGTTAAAGCCTCTGCCTTCGGCTCCGGTCCTGGTCTCAGGGTCCTGGGATACAGCCCTACATCGGGCTCTCTGCTCAGCGGGGAGCCTGCTTCTCCCTCTCTCTCTGCCTGCCTCTCTCCCTACTTGTGATCTCTATCTGTCAAATAAATAAATAAAATCTTAAAAAAAAAACCCTCTAAACAACTAGAAATTATTGAGAGTTAAAGTGCAGGAGATAAACAGTCAATCTAACAGATTAAAATAAATTTCATAATGGATTAGACCAAATGACTGAATGTTCACAGCTAAAATATTGTTTCTTTCTCTCTTGTTCTCTCTCTCTCTCATCTTTATCTCTCTTTTAGGCGTCCTTATGGAAAACACTATCAAAAGTTTCTACATCATTCCTTGATTGTTCAGAATACTTACTAGAAAATACCTCATAACTGAACTACAAGGCTCAAATAGTGTGAAAGAGCAGTATGTAAATATTTCATGGTTTTTCTCCATTTTGCTACATCCTGTCCTAATAGGTCCTTGCTGTAAACTAAAGAGAGACCTTCACTTTAGAAAGATACCATCTCATAACAGTCACCTAGATTAATGCTTATTATGCCTGAATAATCACATACACTTTTATTATTGACATATTTCATTGTTTCCGTAAGCACTCAGGTGAATAGATTGTGAGTAAATATTATGATTCTCACCTTATTCAGAAGAAAACAACACAAAAGTAAGGGATTACACACTGATAATTGACACATCCTTGATTATATGGATTTGATCTCCAAATGGAGTAGTCATTTCATAATACTTTTTATCTATAGATTATTTCTAACTTCCATTTCTCCACTTTGCCTGAAATCATGCAACGAAATAACAGTATAACTGAATTCATACTCTTAGGATTGACGCAAAATCCCATGAGACAGAAAATGGTATTTGTAATCTTCTTCATTTTTTATGTGGGAACTGTGGTAGGGAATTTGCTTATTATTGTGACCATCAAGTATAGCCCTACACTTGGGAGCCCCATGTACTTTTTCCTATTTTATTTGTCCCTTACAGATTCCTGCTTCTCAACATCCACAGCCCCCAGACTAATTGTGGATTCACTCTCTGCAAAAAGAATCATAACGTACAGTGAGTGCATGACTCAAGTCTTTGCCCTACATTTATTTGGCTGTATGGAGATCTTTGTGCTCATATTCATGGCCGCTGATCGTTATGTGGCCATCTGTAAGCCCTTACATTACCCAACCATCATGAGACGGCAGGTCTGCACCATCCTTATTATTCTTGCATGGGTAGGGTCTTTTATCCATTCCATAGCCCAGATTATCCTGGCCTTGAGACTGCCTTTCTGTGGACCCAATTTGATTGATCATTACTGCTGTGATCTGCAACCCTTGCTGAAACTTGCTTGCATGGACACCCATATGATCAACCTACTGTTGGTGTCTAACAGTGGGGCCCTTTGCTCAAGCAGTTTTGTGATTCTGATGATCTCATACATTGTCATCTTGCATTCCCTAAGAAATTACAGTGCACAAGGGAAGAAAAAAGCTCTCTCGACTTGCACTTCTCACATCATAGTAGTAATCCTATCCTTTGGTCCATGTATATTCATATATAC
>PISX010037927.1:0-10602 GCA_004024625.1 Mellivora capensis
TTAGGGACTGTTACTATGAGTGTTGTTACTGTTACAGAGGTCTCATCACATTACACTTAAATTGGTCTACCTTTGTGTTCTTAACATCAAATGGCAGGTGAAGAAGAACATTTACTTTTAGATTCCCAGTACTTTGCCTATGACTGTTGACAGATTTATATCAGCCACAGAAGACCTTGTGAATTTAATAAAACAATGCATGGAGTAGCCATCAGGCATCGAGGACACAATGTGTGGAATTTTAGCCCCTTGAGGCAGTAATAATGAAAATACCATAGATCGGGTGGCAGACAATAGCGGTGTACGTCTCACAGTTCTGGAGGCTTGAAGTCCAAGATCAAGGCTCCAGAAGGTCTGTGTCTGGGGAGGACCTGTTTCCTGATTCACATGTACCTGCTCTCATGCGCTATCCTCATGTGGCCAAGAGAGACTGTCTTTCTCATGACTCATATTGGCACTCATCTCATTCATCATGGCTCTACCTTCATGACCTAATGACTTCCTAAGATCCCCACCTCCAAGTACTATCACATTGGGACTTCAACATGACATATGGGGACATAGCATTCAGTCCATAGCACTTGACAAGGAGTGCTGTAGAAACTGGATAGGCAACATTGAGGTTCATGTCTCCGGTTGGAGTAGACCTTGCGAAGAGGCTCATCTCTGTATCTGATCTCGTAGGTGCCTACCTGTGTCTTCCCTCTTGCTCACAGCCCTGGGTCAGTGTAGCTGCTGGGGTCATGTTGTATATGGAGATTTCCCAGTGCTGAGATGATTCGGACATGGAAACCAGTTGGGATATAAATCAGTATTTGCAGGTATGAAATGCTACCACGTGAGACCTATTGTCTAACCTCCACTGTTTTTACTGTGCAGTCAGACGAAGAAGCAGATTTCAGGACCCCTGCTCCTCATTTGTTTTTTTATAGTTTTGCTTTGACGCTGTTGCAACATGCTTTTTATTTCCTTTTTTATAAGTAATCCTAAATCAGGCAACCGTGTCATGTTAGCCTTAAAATTCAACTATGTCAGGCTTAATTTTATCAACAACAAAAATCAAAGAAGAAGAAAGGAAGGGGGGAGGGAGGGAGGGAGGGAAAAGCCTTCCCTAGCAGCATATGAAACCTGTTACCGAATGAACAGCAGACAAGGATGAATTAAGCACACTGTTGGTCAAGTAGGGTCCCATCCCCATAGAAAAACAGCGATAGAAAACAAGCCGTATCATTTTTTACTGACTTGTTCTTTTGGTGATTGAGGCATTTCATTGCACAACCAGGAAAATAATAGGTTACTTTCACAATGGGAGAAGTTTAACAAATGCTCAGTCATTCACCTACATCTTCACTGTCGTTGGCAAGAGCTTTACTATATGATATTGATGCCTTGCTTCTTTCTTATGGCCATATTCTTTTCAGATTCAATCTGTCTGCAATGGGCCACTAAACATTTCAATTTGCTACCTGTGGAGCTGGATTGTAATGTTCAGGCTGAAATGAGAGAGAAATGGATTTAGTGAAACTCAAAGTAGAGCATTTCATGGATTTTTGAAGAAGGATGCACAAACTGAAACCCACAGATAAGATACACGTGATCACTTCTGAGTGTCTTGAAGAAGTACATGGTATTAAGCAATTCATGGGTGTTTATAGGGAAAATAGACTCCACTAGCTACTGATAAAGACCCCTTGCATTTTGAGGGACACAGATTCTGCTGGCCTGGGCTCTGCTTGCCTATACTTAGTGCCCTTATACTAGCCCTTGCATCCTTCTGACACTGTGCTCTTAAGGGAGCTGAGCTACTAAAGAAGATGGAAGTCCAAATTATTTTCTGGCCCAATCAGACTAAGAGGAAGGATTTTTATTCCAGAATTGGAAGGGAGGTTTTCTCTTCCTTGCAGTTTTAGAGGAAAATAACCTGAGGATGAACTGACTGTGGAGGAGTGAAGAGCTAAGAGAATTGCAGAGCAAGAGCCTTGATTTTACTGTTCCTGCAGCCCTCTCCACCTTTGGGACTTCACTTTTGTATGAGAAAATATATCGTTCTGCTGGTGCTGTTGGAAGCATGCTGGTGGATGTTTCTGTTCCATAGCCTATTGTGCATTCACATATATGGTGTCACTTTAGAAAACAATTCTGTAAGTTAGGGAGCACCCTCCCCATTTTAACAGAGTGGAAATGAAGGATTTCGTGGTGAAGTGACCGGTCTAAGTCTCAGCCAGGATCAAAGTTCCTCATCTTTGGAATGTAACTCTAGCTCTCTTTCCCATTCATATCATGATCACTGCCATCATGTAAAAATACCACCAGACTACAAAGGAATAAATAATACTGAGCCTCGGTTCTTTCACTGTATGAGTTTGAGAGATCCATCCTATCTCTGGCCTCATTTTTCTATTCTGTGAAACGGAGTTCAGCAGACACAACCTACTCCATTTTTATTATTTATTTATTTATTTTTTATAGACCTGATTCCATTCATGTGTTTTCTCCATGTTTGTCTTATCTTTTCTCAAAGTCATCATACTCTTCACGAAAGAGCAACAGTTTCTTGCCGGGTTGTGTAAATAGAGGAGAGCTAGAAGGAAGAGGATAGGATAGCCAGTGTCAGTAGCTTTGTGTTGAGTAGTCTAGGCTTTGGAACGCCAGCTCAGTTACTTGGGGACCTCAGGGGTCTCATTGTCCTCTGATTTCTTGCTGCCACCACTGAATGCTCCCAGTTGGAAGTGGTCTTTCTTCACCTGGCTGTAGACTACAAAAGTGGATCTGGTCTGTGATTCCTTTCCTTGCTGACCCTGCAGTAGCCATGAAAATCTTTAATGCTTTCCAGTGATTGGTTGGCGGGGCGGGGGGGGGGTAATATTGGGATTTCAATAAATGAGAGAGATCCCAGGTTAAAGGTTAAAAGTCCAAGTTAGAATAATTTAGAGCCTTAAACATAAAGGCCCCTATATTTTGAGTGAATTTAGGGACTTAAAAATTTCTTTGGCCTATTCCTGCCCTTCTCCTCTATTTTTCTCTTAATTCCTAGACTGCTGCTTAGAGACTTTCTGTCCTAATTAACTATGATGAATTCATGGCCCCTTCTTCTGCATTTTGTGTGTTGTTTCACCAGACATTGCTTGTCTTCTCTCCACTATTAGGGGCATTTGGAGCAGGGAGGAAAGGGGAGGGAGGGTACCAGGGTGTCAGAGCGTTTAATTATTTTATTTGGGGCAGAGGGCATGTTTATGGTATAGACACATGCAATTAGGCAGGTTACTTCTTGTGGCAATTCTTAGTCATACTCTAGAAAGCATATTTCTTCATAGGAAAGTTATTGTCAAATAGCCATATTATTTCTGTTCAAATGGGGATCACCATGTATTGGTAAAGCAGTTAGCTTTGCCTTGAGTTACATAGAAAGCATACCATATCCCAATCAAGAATTTTTTTTTTCTTAAAAACATTATAGGCAAGTTCTCAAAGGCAAGGTTAGACTACTACCTTCAGAGAGGTTTGTCTTAGCATTGATCCTTATTAAATAGTCTTTTTCTTGAAGCATTCCATTCATTTGTTGATTCATTCAGCAAATATTTATTGAAAACTTCCTGAGTGCAGAGCACTGCTAAGTGCTGGAGACTGAGCCATGAAAAAGTTGGCATGAGATTCTCCCTTCAAGTGGCTTTCAATATGGTGGAAAGAGCGAATTGAACAAGTGGTTGCAAGGGCTTGTCAGAGAGTTGGAATACCTGTGTATGAGACAGACTCTTGTGTTGAATACAACCTATCTGAAAAGGTGGACTTAGAGACTTCTGAGAGAGGAGAGCATTGCTCTGGAAGGCTCTGGAAGAGAGGTCCTCCCTGATCACCGTAGAAATATGCATTTTTCACTTCATTTCTGGCCTTGCCTGTTAGACTTGAAGACTTAAAGTGACTTTTAATAGAAATCTGGTCTCCTGCCACAAAATATAAAAATTCCCAATGATTGGAGCTTTCTTCTAGACTATTTTTGTGTAATTAAAGAGGTTTTTTTTTATACATTAGTTTTAGAAAATATTCTTTAAAAGTAGATTTCTTCATTTGCCAATATTTCACACCAGTTCTGTGTTCCTTAGATTCAGATATAAATAAACAATGAGTTATTTTTTTAGTATTTATGCGAACATATACTAAAGCGAACACAACAATGAATTATTTTTTAATTTATTTTAAGTTCTCTTTTTAGGTTTGATAGCAAGTAATTCTATTTGATATTTCCCATAGATTCAGATTTAGCTGTAAAAAAAAAAAAGAAGAAAAGAAAAAAGAAAAAGAGGCTCAGACAAAGAGGAATTGTTAGAACTTCTGAAAGGTTCACTACTCTTTCTTACCCTTTCAGGTGACTAATGCCAAAGAATGAAATCAGTAAAACTGCCCTTTTCTTTGTAACTCAAGGTCAATAACTGGTAAAAGAACTTTTGAAAATTAAGTGAGTTTTATAATTTTATAAGTAATTGGAATCATCTCCTTTTAAATTAGCATTATTCGTTTAGTAACTAAAGAGTTGGTGTATTTCTCTCATTCAGTTGTAGAAGTTTTCTCCTTTTTAGTCTAGCCGTTCATCAAGGCCCAACAAAATGGTGAGTGTTCCGGCTGTGGGTTGTCCCCCTTCTCCCCACATCCCCATCTGTGATACTCTCCACGATCATCTCTCTACTCCCCTCCATAGTTCTGTATGATTTTATTATAATACACCACTCATATATCCATCTTTCTCTTGTGTGAGGAACTCCTTGTGTCAGAACAGTGTTACTGTAAACCCAGTGCCCAAAACAGGGCTCAATGTATGCTAGGCGCTCAGATATAGGTCATGAGTGGGTGAAAGGTGGCCCTCTGAAGAACGAAACATCCATACATCCTTATACACTTATAGCCAGCAAATATATATTAAATGCCTATGTGTACAGGGTTGCCCCGCAGACTGTTGAACATGCTAAATATATAGGGTCCCTCCCCTACATTTGGAAAGCTTAAAATTTCAGTGGAATCTAAATGCATATTTGTGGAAAGGTTACCTTAAATAATGATATATATCAAAGATATGCCTTGTTGAGATGCTGAAGGATAGCCTTTGCTATAGTTTAGAGGCTCAAGGATCTCCTTTCACTAAGGAGAATCGGGAATTTTTCCATAGAAGAAATGGGATTTTAGCTCAGTCTTGAAAGAGTTGGTCTGATGTATGCCCAAAGGCACCGTGGATGGTGGTTTTGTCCATTAGGTTCCATCCAGGTCTCAAGGCAATGACTGACTGCACATTCTCACCCAGCATGAGTCAAGGAATAGATTTTGCTAGGGAAAAGGAAAACTGACACAGCTAAGTCAGCAAGACAGAAGAGGACACAGTTCCTCCCGTTCTCCATCACCCCACAGAGAAGTACACTGGGACTTCTGCTTTGCTGACCCTGCAGAGTGGGTTTGAATTCCCCTGATAATCTGCCTTACCATCACTCAATAATGAGAGAAAGCATCCTTGTCATTGAGGGAATCCTTGGGCTGCTCAGGTCCAAGCAGTTCAATCTGTTGTCCCAGATGCCTGTAGAAGTTGTCTGGGAATGTCAGCTGCCTAGTATCTAGATGCTTTCAGACCCATGCGAAGTCTCTTCTTCTGAAGGACGAGCCGCCAGTGCTGTGGGTAACTGATCCTGAGGACAGTCCCTTCTCCTGGGAAAAAGGTGTTCACCGGCCGTAGCCTGGTTTTTGTCCAGGCAACACTGAGTGAGCTCTGGGGGGTCACCATCAGATAATCCTGCTTATTGCCCTCCAGTGGTCAACAGTTTGGACCCTGGAAATAAGAGACTTAATTCAAATCCTAGCTTGCGCGCTTACTGGCTCTGGGACTGTAGACCCTTCACTTCTCTAAGCCTCAGTGTTCTGAAATCTGAAATTAGAATAATAATTCATTCTCCAATCATACAATCCTCTCCAATCCTACAATCAATAGGATTGTAGTGAGGACTAAATAAAACAGACGTTTAACACCTAGTAAATGTTCAGTGAACATTAGCCATGAAGGAAGGATAATGATTCTCCAAAAAAAGAGAATAGTGAGAATGTTTGTGTGAAAGCAGGCATGTTCTGGGAACAGTGAGTGGACCAGCTTTGTCAGGGCAAAGGCTTATTTTGGGGAACATAGGACTGGATTTGTGGGGGACCCTCCGGAGCCTAATGTAAGACTGAAGAGTCATCTTCTAGTCAGTTTGCGGCCATTGAAGATATTCTTGCCCAAACATGACATGTAGAGGAATTTTTCAGAAAAATAATATAGTGGTAGGCACTCCAGATTTATTTAAAGGTAAAGAAACTACAAGCAGGAAGACCTTGTAGGCTAAAAATAATTAAATTTCCAGGAAGCTGTGGATTTGAGTTACTTGAACTTTGATTTCTGTTCTGTCTGCCATTTGCCTTCATCCAGTTTGTTACAATCTTAGTGCAGCGTGCTTTCAGACCTGTCCTTCTGCTTTTATCCTTCATTGTGTGCCCAGCTTGAGGCTTAGCATTGTAAAACAGTTAAAAAATTATATTTAATAAGGTATAGTAACAAAAATACTGTAAAACTATAAATATATATATTATATATATTATATATATATACATATTATATACATATAATATGTATATATATATACGTATATATACGTATATATATATATAATGGCATTTCTCTGAAGTGTATTTTGATGATTTCTCATTAAATTGAACTGACAGAAACTTAGAAACAGTGCTACCCCCTTTGCAAGAAATAATATTTTTATTTAATCAAATAGGAGCCTGGTTGGCTCAGTCAGTTAAGTATCCAACCGACTCTTGATTTTGGCTCAGGTCGTGATCTCATGGTCATGAGATCAAGCCCAATTCAGGCTCTTCCCTGAGCGTGGAGCCTGCTTAAGTTTCTCTCTCCTTTTTTCCCTCTCTCTTTCTCTCTCTCTCTCCCAAGCATCTGGGTGGCTCAGTTGGTTAAGTATCTGCCTGGAGCTCAGGTCATGATCCCAGGGTCCTAGGATCAAGTCCCACATCAGGCTCCCTGCTCAGTGGAGTCTGCTTCTCCCTCTATCCACTCCCTTTTGCTGGTGATCTTTCTCTCAAGCTCTCTCTCTCTCAAATACATAAATAAAATCCTTTAAAAAAAAGATTCTCTCTCTCCCCCTCTCTCCCTCTGTTCCTCTACTCCCTGCTTGTGCATGCACTATCTCAAATAATAAATAAATAAATAATTTTAATGTAGTAAGTCAGAGTTTTATAAGAGTTTGGAATGTCTTGTTTAGCATTCTGTTTTCCAACCCTGCCTAGCATAGTGCTCAGTAGAGACTAATCAAGAAATGATGGATGGATGGATGAATGAATGAATTGATGGGTTTCAGTCCAGAATCAATGGCCTTTTCCCCACTACATTATAATTGATTGTGTATGATTGTCTAATGTGTCTCCCACAATCACTCCCACTGGACCATGGACTCTTGGGGCAAAGATGGCGCCTCTGTTCTCAGTGTATACCCAGTTCCTAGCTTATGCCTACAGTAGTCTTTCATTATTTCTTGAACAAGTGAATCTGTCCCTGAAATGAGGTAAAAAGTGGGATTTTGAGAGAACATATTACCAATAAAGGATTGCGTTCTGAGCCTTGGGCTACTTAAGGTCTCTGAACCTTAGTTTCCTTATCTATAAAAATGTGCATAACACCTATTTTGCTACTAAATGATAGTTAAAATATAATAAAAAATACTTCAGAATTATAATTAAATCTGGAGGTTATTATTTCATGAGTGTTGCCTATGAACCACGAGAATTCAAGGCACAACCACCAATAAGGAAACACCATTTTTTTTTTTACCTTGAAGATTAAATAGCTGGTTAATTCACCAGCAAAATGGGTTTATTCAGGAAGAGCAGAGGAATTGCAATTAGAGACATGCAAACTGTAGCAAAGCTTAAGCAAATCTGGAGAACAAAGGAGAGGAGCTTGCTTGCATAAAGCAAAGAGGGATGGTTGGAAAGGGGTTGCCTTGACTAAGAGTCCATTGGAGGAGATCAGGAGTGGCGGCTTCCTTTTTGCTGAGTAGTGATGTCTTCTAATTGGCTGGAGTTGTTGCTGGGCAAGGAAGAAGGAGTTCCTCCTTCCTCTTGCTGGGTAGTAATGTAAGGTTCTTCTCATTGGAGAATGCAAGGGACGTGTGTGCCTGTTGGGGTCTACAGTTGACAATAGGCGGTAGTGTGTGTGAGCTCCCCTCAGAGCCTCCCAAAGCTGTTTCAAGTGAAGTTTCAACTTCACAACTTTCACAAGCAAACCGGCCAACCTTAGAATTTGATTTTTAAGTTATTTTCTTATTCATGTATAACAATAAGAAATAGTTACTTAGGGGATATCCCATGTTATAAAACTTCTAGAAATTTCTGACAATGTAGTAGGTTTTCCTTCCTCAGTTCTTTATTGTTAAAATATCAGAGAAAAAAACCAAAAACTTTTAAGAGAGACAGAACAATGTTTTGCTTAACTTGCTGATACTGACGGCAGCCCAGCTGTGATGTTTCCATGGTAGATAAGCAGAATGTAGAGCACTTGGAAATGTAGAAAAATTAACATACCAGCAAGGGGACAGATAACTTGAGATTGACTTGACAGCTATTTGAAGTGAGCCACCTCAAAAATGGAGAAATGTTATTGAGGACTTAAATTTATCTGATAATTTTAAGGAGAAATACGTTGGGTCGAAAATAGAGCTTCGTGTATTAAATAGGATCCTTCGGTTTTCCTACAGTAAGTAGGTAACCAAGTTTGATGTTACAATTGTCATTTTGCTCTATTCCTTTTGCTTCTGGTAGGCTTGTCCTTACAGTTACTGTCTCTTTCCAATTAAGGGAGGAATGGAGAACTTGAAATTCAGCGAGCTCCTTCTTTTTGTCACTAAATTAATGGACTGGCCCTGGTTTGGGTGGGAAGATGAGAAGATGTGGCTCTTCATTTCCATTTTTTTCCCATTAAGATTAAGAAAAACATTTGGCATTTTGTTCATTTTTCAGCAGTGGCATCACCTTGCAGTTTACAATCGTCCATACTCTTAGGAGCTTATTATAAAGAAAATTACTTTGAAACATCATCAAGCATATATTCTGAGTATTACCTATTTGGGGTCCATAGAGTTTCCTTAGGGAAAGAGCCAGGAATCAAAACTGATAATTGGAACCATTAATAAGATAGAGAATCTCTTCTCATATGGAGGCAGTGTGGTGTGGCAGAAAAAAATATCTTTAGAAGTCAAGAGGTCTCATTCCTATTCCTGGTATTTTTACTATGTCAGAGACCAGATTTTATCACAGAAGACATAGGTCATTGTAAAACTCAGGGATATAAAAATGCAGATGTAACGTAATGCTGAGTGTCAGGTGAGGTTTTAGAACCTTTGTGGTCAACCAAAAGCACCAGGTCTTCTTTGTGACCTAGTGAGTCAGGTGTCTCGTTTACATGTAACCACTGGGCAGGTACATACATGGCAAGAAGATATTGGCTGAGAGACAATTTTCCATGGGTTTCTTGTGTTTCTTCACATCTTATGAACAGAAAAGCACGACACTGTGGACTTCCGTTGTGGACTGCCCTCTCAGTGGTGGTTGTTCAGTGAACAGTCTTGCAGCAAGAAAAAATGTCTCCTCTCTGGAGCGAAGGACAGGTTTCTTTGCGTCCAGTATCAGAGAAATTATGTCTCACTATAAGGAACAAAGATTGAGCAGGTTTGCTTGCCGCCCATTAAAAAAAATTGGGTTTCCTGAGCCCAGGAATCCCCTCTTATCCTGTACCCACTACATGTCATTCATTCCTGACCCACGTCATGGGACTCAGTGGGAACCAAAGCAAGGGAATGATGGTAGTCTGGCTACTGTTGTTATTACAAGTAGTAAAGCATCCTTTGTCTCTGACCCAGAGGGCTAGGGTTTTCTTGGTTTGGGCGGGGGCGGGAGGGGGGGGAACGGTTCTGCCAGCATTCTCAAAAGTGTGGTATACTAACTTGTTAGCTTGCAAGTAGGGTAAAAACTCAGACTCATCACAGTTCTTGACCGAGTTGAGTTTGAACGTATTGATTTTGAAAGAAAGTGCATAGATGAAGTTACGCATCTGACGCAGTTGGCAACTGCATATAATTTCTGGCTTGCCTACGTCTGACAAGCAAGAAGAGATCAGAACTCAAGATATAAAATGTAACTTTAAGATTTCTTGCTAAACAAGGGTGCCTGGGTGGCTCCGTTGAGTGTCTGACTCTTGATTTCAGCTCAGGTCATGATCTCAGGGTCGTGAGTTCGAGCCTGCTTCAGGCTCCGTGCTGGGTGTGCGGCCTGCTTGAGAGTCTCTCTCGCTCTCAAAAAAGAAAAAGAAAAAATATATATTTCTTGCTATCCAGACTTTACTTATTACCTCACTTGGGACTTGCCTTAAAACCATTGTTTCATTACCATGAAATGTTGAAAATCTATTGATAAGGCACTTTGATTTTGAAAGTGAAAGATGCACTAGAGAAGACCGGTTTTCTCTGGCTTCACGTATTCAGCTACTTTACCTGGGCCCATTAAATTACTGTTGCTCTTGTATTT
>PISX010037928.1:0-10623 GCA_004024625.1 Mellivora capensis
AAAACCACATTGAGATACCACCTCACACCAGTTAGAATGGCCAAAATCAGCAAGACAGGAAACAACGTGTGTTGGAGAGGATGTGGAGAAAGGGGAACCCTCTTACACTGTTGGTGGGAATGCAAGTTGGTGCAGCCACTCTGGAGAACAGTGTGGAGGTTCCTCAAGAAGTAAAAAATAGAGCTTCCCTATGACCCTGCAATTGCGCTACTGGGTATTTACCCCAAAGATACAGATGTGGTGAAAAGAAGGGCCATCGGTACCCCAATGTTTATAGCAGCAATGGCCTCGGTCGCCAAACTGTGGAAAGAACCAAGATGCCCTTCAACAGACGAATGGATAAAGAAGATGTGGTCCCTATACACTATCGAGTATTATGCCTCCATCAGAAAGGATGAATACCAGACTTTTGTAGCAACATGGACGGGACTGGAAGAGATTATGCTGAGTGAAATAAGTCAAGCAGAGAGAGTCAATTATCATGTGGTTTCACTTATTTGCGGAGCATAACAAATAACACGGAGGACATGGGGAGATGGAGAGGAGAAGGGAATTGAGGGAAATTGTGGGGGAGATGAACCATGAGAGACTATCGACTCTGAAAAATAACCTGATGGTTTTGAAGGGGTGGGAGGGTGGGAGGTTGGGGGAGCCTGGTGGTGGGTATTGTGGAGGGCACGCATTGTATGGAGCACTGGGTGTGGTGTAAAACTATGAATTCTGTTATGCTGGAAATAAATTTAAAAAAAAAAGAATGAGTCACAGTTTGTGAAATGCACTTTTGAGAAAGTAAGTTCTTGCCTAAGAACGTACACCAGCTTCATTCTAAGGTTTTTATTATGTATTAATAAATATGACTTACATTCATGATAAAAACAACACATTAGATGGATGAAATGGACCTGTGGACAGCTTAAAAAACTAGTCTCATGCAAACCACACAGGATATAGGCAGAATTCGAACACAAGTGGCCTCGCTTCTAAAGTTTATGTTAGAATGTCTTATATGTTCAAACTTAGACTTTCCTGTATCATTAGTGGTCATCATCAAAAGCTTTTGCAGAAGTTTTACTTCAACCTTCTCCTTCAGAGTGCTTCTCTTTACTTAAATGGACTTCATGTCTCAATTATTTAGAGGATGGGACACATCAAAGTCCTTTGTATGGTAGAGGGTTGGTTTAATGAGGTCTCCTCCTTTCTGTCTCTTTTTTGTGGACATTCAGAGGGTAATACTGACAGCTAATGTTCATAATACTCTGCCCATTTCACCTGTGTTAACTTCTCTGAGCTATGAAACATATTATCACCCACTATTTGAAGATGAGAAAATGAATACTTACAGAAGTATAATCAGCCAACTATGGTTTCAAAACAAAATAGGAGGCATAAACAGATTCAGAGCAAGTAAAGCTTAACCATCATCAGGTTCTTTCAGCTGCAGAACATGATCTTTATACAAAATTTTGTCTGGACAGACTGCACTAAGAACCATGGGATTCTGTCCTTGCTTTTTCACTGTTCTAAAGTGATTCTCTGTTGATTGGGTTAGTACCATGGGAATAGAACTAAATTAAATTAAAAAAAAAGATCCTTGGAAAGAAATGGACTTTATAGCTTTGCCTCATTTATCATCAAAGTTGTAACAAAAACTAAAAAGACACAGACTATTATTCTGGCTTTACCTGGGATGGTCTTTCTTTACCATTATGATAGGAAAAAAAGTTTCATTACTTTAAAGTGCATGTACATAATTTACAGTGAGGCTGGGCAAGTTTTAAAGTGTATATGAACAATTAGCCTTGATTTTGTGTGAGAAGTCTTTTTAAAAGTTTTCCCCTATATTTATTGATATTTATTGCTTTCATTAAGCTTACTATATTTTGAGGAACTTAGAAATTATCAGTCCCATGCTTTTCAGATATAAGGGCAGTTATCTACTTTTTAAAAATGTTTTTGGTGATAATATTTTGGACATGCGCTTTAATTTATTCTAACCAAATCAAATGATCTATTTAATCATTGCATCTGGCTTTGAGATTGTGTTTACAAAACATTATTTTTTTCTTTTTAAAAAGATTTTATTTATTTATTTGACACAGAGAGAGATATCACAGTAAGGAGAGAAGCTTGATACCAGGACCCTGAGATCATGACATGAGTTGAAGGCAGAGACTTGACCCACTGAGCCACAGAGGCGTCCTTACAAAACATTATTTTCTCCATTTCTATATTTTGGATTACACTATTTTATAAAAAACAAGATACAGGGGCACCTGGGTGTCTCAGTTGGTTTAGCATCTGACCCTAGATTTTGACTAAAGTGCTGATCTCAGGGTTCTGTGATCAAGCCTGGCATCAGATTCCCCATTCAGTGAGGACTCTGCTTGAAGATTCTCTCCCTTGACTTCTGTACCTTCCACCACTCACACCCTCTCTAAAACAAACAAACAAACAAACAAACAAATATTTGAAAAGAAAGGCAGGGTACAGTTTTCTTTTTCAACTCTTCATCATTTCTCTCTTCATTCAGAAATATTTTAAAAGTTATTTCTTTCAAAACATCATTGTAAAATTCTTCTTAGCTCATTTTACAAGAATGTTAACTAATAAAATAATCTCTGTGGGTCAACACCTCCATTATCTTTTATATGTATTAACTGCCTAATCATCTATAGACTACAACTGCTTTACTGATATAGATATTGTAACATCTTATTATTAAATAATTGCTTCAAAATGTTACTTGTAGTTTTCTAGAGATGCAATCATAGTCTCTAAGAATAAACTTTATTTAATACTTTTCCATTTTTAAACTCATATAAATTTCACATAATTAGTTATATTAACAAACAGAAAATTATTGAATAGCAGATAGACTTTTCTTATTTCTGAAATTTTTGGAAATATGTACCACATTGTACACTTCATATATACTATGGAATAAATTAATTTTGAAGATATTGGGTTTTACTAAAAATTAGTGCTGAGTTTAAGGATGACATAATTATTCTTAATTTAATTAATGGTGAAATATGTTAATACATTTCCTGTTAGTAAGACCATTCTGATCCCTAGAACAGAATAGTTCCTGTGCTATAGTATTTAGTAACTTTTGGGGAACAGCTGATCTTGCTTTAGTTGAGTCTGTTCCCTTGGTACTCACAGATAAAATATACACTTGCATTTTTTTCTGAATATGAATTTTGTAAGTTTTTAAAAATAGAGAATGCAAAAAAAATATAATCAGTCCCACACATACAATTGTATCAAATAAGTCAATAACATAATTTAAAAAAATAAAAGAATGAACAATATAGAAAATTTCGAAGTCAGTCTTATTAGTGTCAGTATTTCTTTTCCAAAGTATGAATTTGTGGGATATCCTTATTACAACAATAATGAACCTTGAGAACCTTATGTTCAGTTAAAGAGTCCTTATTCAAAAGGCCAAATATTATATGATTCCATTCTTGTGAAAAATCCAGAATAGGAAAAAAAAATGTCATAGAGACAGATAGGAGATTAGTGGTTGTCAGGCACTAAAGTCAAGGGGAAAATTAGGTGTGAGTTCTATTGGGTAAAGAATTTCTTTTTTTTTTTTTTGAAGTCATGGAAATACTCTGAATTTAGACAGTGGCAAAGGATAGCCAACTCTCTGAATATACTAAAATTCACTTAATAGTGCACTTTAAAATAGAAAATTTTATGACATGTGAATCTTACTTAATAAAGCTGTTATATTTAAAACAAAAACAAAGTAACCACCTTCTATTATGTACTGTACAAAATTTAAGGCTGTTTTAATGTATACATCAATATAATGATTATAGTAACTGGCATATATGTTACAATATGGGGCAACTGGATTCCTCAGTCAGTTAAATGTCTGACTCCTGATTTTTCCTCAGGTCCATGAGATGGAGCCCTGTGTCAGATTCAATACTCAATGGTGAGTCTGCCTGGGATTCTCTCTCTCCTTCTACCTCTGCCCCTCCACTCTCTCTCTTGCTGTCTTGTTCTCTCTAAATTTAATAACTAATGGGCACGTGGGTGGCCCAGTCAGTTAGGCATCTGCCTTCAACTCAGGTCATGATCTCAGGATCCTGGGAGAGGGCCCTGTGTTGAGTTCCTGCTTATGGGGAGTCTGCTTCTCCCTCTACCTGTTTCCCTTTCCTGTGTGCTCTCTCTGTCAAATAAATATGCTGTTATATAAAGATTTGTTTTATTTTTAAGACCAAAAACTGTTTCTATGCATATGTCATAATTTATGCAACCTCTCTCCTACCAATGGACATTTGAATTACTATAAATCCTTTGATGCTACTCTTTTGATTTTTTAGATACAATGTTCAAGAAAAAGGGTGTACATATAGAGTGGTGAATAATTCTGACATTATAAAAATCAAAATAATCTACTTAAGTATACATAAACGAGTGTAGCAACCAGAAAATATATTGATGTTTATTGATACATTTTCTCATCTAAATATATGTTCCATATATTTTAATGATATGATATAAAAATATGTAATCAATTCCAGAGTCTTGTTCTACTTAATAATTTCTTAGATAATGTGTATATGTGATTTACTTGTATATGCTTTTACTGTAATAAGTTGACATAGTTTTTTATCTCATTCTATCCCTTGTTAGATAAATTAGTATTTTATAGTGTCCTTAAAATTATTGTCCCTACATAGATGGCTTTCCTAACACAGAGAAACAGACACAGAGGGTTAGACAATGTAAGAAGACAGAGGAATTTGTACCAAATGAAAGAATAGGACAAGACCATGAAGAGAGATCTAAGTGAAACAGCTATAAGTAAAATGCCTAATAGAGAATTTTAGGTAATTATCACATAAGTACTTGATGGACTTGAAAAACAGTCAAAAGCATCAGTAAGACCATTAAAACCAAGATAAGGAATAACATAGAGGACATAATTGGAACAATACGTTAAATCAGAAAAATACTTGATGAAAGGATCGGGCAAGGTAGAAGAATCAGAAGAATGCATCAATGGCCTAGAAGTCAGATTAAAAGAAAGTAATCAAGGTAAACAAAAGAGAGAAAAAATTAATTAGAATGAGAACAGACTAAGAACCCACTGAGTTTATTATGTAATAGCATTCCTATTATAGGAATCTCAGAAGAAATGAAGAGAGGAAATGGGGCAGAAAAAGGGTTTGAAGCAATATTAGGTTAAAATTTCCCATATTTAGGAACAGAAACATATCCAGATCCAGGAGGCATAGAGAAAACCCCATCAAATTCAACAAAAGGAGGGGCGCCTGGGTGACTCAGTGGGTTAAGCCTCTGCCTTCGGCTCAGGTCATGATCCCAGGGTCCTGGAATCGAGCCCCGCATTGGGCTCTCTGCTCAGTAGGGAGCCTGCTTCCTCCCTATCTCTCTGCCTGCCTCTCTGCCTACTTGTGATCTCTGTCTGTCAAATAAATAAATAAAATCTTTAAAAAAAATTCAACAAAAGGAGATTCACACCAAGAAATATTGTAAATAAAATGTCAAAAAATGATAAAGAGAAACTATTAAAAGAAGCAATACAAAATAAGACAGTTATATACAAAAGAAATAACCTAAGGCTCTCAGCAGGTTTTTTTCAGCATAAGTTTTTCAAACTATAAGGGAGTGACTTGATATATTCAAAGTACTGAATGGGGAAAATCTGCAGACAAGAACACTCTATCCAGCAAAACTATCATTCAGAACAGAAGGAGAAATAAAGAGTTACTCAGAAAAACAGAAACTAAAGGAGTTCATGACAAATAAAAGAGTCTTCCAGAAGATACTATAGGGGATTTTCCAAGTAGAAAGGAAACAGTAGAGTGATAATATGAATTTGGTATATACGAGAAGAGTGAAAATTACAAATTTGGGGAAAAAGTCTAGGAACTCACAAAATAAATGATATAAAATATGAGACCATATACCTAAAATATGGAGGGGAAAAGTACAGAATGAGTTCAAACTTAAATTACCATCAGTTAGATATAGACCATTATATGAAGATGATGTTAGATAAAAATCTAACAGTAATCACAAAATTAAAGCCACTAAAAAGATGTACAGAATAAGAAGGAAAAAAAATCTAACCATATCACTAAAGAAGAAACAAACTATGAAAGAGAAATGTAAGAAAGGATCAGAGAAAAATCACCAGAAACAATCACAAAGCAAGTAATAAAATTGTAATAAATACGTATTGATCAGTAGTCACTTTGACTGTAAATGGCCTAAAAACTCCAATCAAAATACACAGGATGACAGAATTGATAGAAAAACAAGACCCATGTACATGATGCCTATACAAGACTCATTTCAGCTTGAAAGACATATTCAGATTAAAAGTGGAAAAAAAATAAAGACTCTTAACTCCTGGAAACAAACTGAGGGTTGCAGAAAGGGAGGGGGATGGGGGATAAAGTAACCGGGTGATGGACATTAAAAAGGGCAAATGATGTGATGAACACTGGGTGTTATTTGCAAATAATGAATCATTGAACATTACATCAAAAACTAATCATGTACTATACACTGGCTAATTAAATTTTTAATGGGTGTATTTCTTTTTTTATTGTGTTATGTTAGTCAACATATCATACAACATTAGTTTTTTTATATCATGTTCCAAGATTCATTGTTTATGTATAATTGAATTTAAATAAAAAATAAACAAAAAAGTGAAAAGATGAAGAAAAATTTATCATGTAAGTGGATGTCAAAATACAGTCAGAGTAGCAAATACTTATATTGGACAAACTAGACTTTCAAATAAAGACTATAACAAAAGAGAAAGAGGAACACTATATAATCATAAAAAGAAAATCCAACACAAAATTACAACAATTAAAAATATCATCCATCTAACATGGGAAACTCTAAAATATGTAAAAAGTTAACAAAGATAAAATAACTGATAATAATACAATAATAATAGGGAACGTCAATGCCCCACTTATACCAGAGGACATATCATATAAACCAAACTCAGCAAGAAAACAAGGGCTTCAAATGACACACTGGAGCAGATGGACAAAACATTCCATTGTAAGACACAGAATACACTTTCTTTTCAAGAGTGCATGGAATATTCTCCAGAAGACAACAAATATTATGTCACAAAAGAAGTCACAATAAATTAAAAACCATAAAGATCATACCATGTATCTTTACTGACCACATTGCTATGAAACTAGAACTCAATCATAAGAAAACATCTGGAAAGAGCACAAATACATGGAGGTTATACAGCCTTTTAAACAATGATGGGTCAACCAAGAAATAAAAGAAGAAATAAAAAATACTGGAAACAAATGAAATCTAAATCAAAATATTATCAATATTTTTTTTTCACAGAGCTGTAACAAGTAATCCTCAAATCTGTAGGGAACCACAGAAGATGCTAAATATCCAAAGGAATGTTGAAAAAGAAAACCAAAGCTGGGAGCACCTGGCTGGCTCAGTTGGTTAAGTGACTTCCTTAAGCTCAGGTCATGATCCTGGAGTCCCAGGATCAAGTCCCACATTGGGATCCCTGCTCAGCAAAGAGTCTGCTTTTCCCTCTGACCCTCCCCCCTACATGCTCTTTCTCTCTAATTCTCTTTCCATCAAATAAACAAATAAAATCTTAAAAAGAGAGAGAGAGAAAAGAAAAGAAAACCAAAGATGGAGGCATCACAATTCCAGATCAAGTTGTATTACACAGCTGTGATCACCAAGGGAGCATGGCACTGGCACAAAACAAACACAGAGATCAGTGAAACAGAAAATAGAACCCAGAAATGGACCCTCGGCTTTATAGTCAGCTAATCTTTGACAAAGAAGAAAATAATATCCAATGGAAAAAGGACAGTCTCTTCAACACGTGGTGTTTGGAAAATTGGATAGCCACCTGTATAGGAATAAAACTGGGCTGTTTTCTTACACCATACACAAAGTTAAACTCAAAATGGATGAAAGACGTCAATGAGAGTGAGGAATCCATCAAAATCCTAGAGGAGAACAGAGGCAGTAACCTCTTCTACCTCAGCCACAACAACTTCTTGCTAAACAGGTCTCCAAAGACAAGAGGAACAAGATGAAAACAAAACAAAACAAAACAAACAAACAAACAAACAAAAAACTATTGGGACTTCATCATGATAAAATCTGATGTTAACATCACTTATCATCATAGAAATGCAAATAAAAACAATGATGAGATACCACCTCACACCAGTCAGAAGGGGTAAAATTAACAACACAAGAAAAAAATAGTGTAAGCAAGGTTGCAGAGACAGGAAAACCCTCTTACAATGTTGACGGGAATGCAAACTGGTGCAGCAACTCTGAGAAACAGTATGGAAGTTCCTCAAAAATTTAAAAATAGAACTGTTATACAACCTAGAAATTGTACTAATAAGTTTTTACCCAAAGGACACAAATATACTAATTTTAAGAGGCACATGCATGCCAATGTTTATAGCAGCATTATCAACAATTGCTAAATTATGGAAAGAGTACAAATTTCCATTGACTTATGAATGGATAAAGAAGATGTCACACACACACACACACACACACACACACTAATATCCTGAGCCATCAAATAGAATGAAATCTTGTCATTTGCAGTGACATGGATGGAGCTATTTGTATTATGCTAATTTAAATAATTATGCTAATTGAAAAAGCCAGTAAGAACAAGACAAATACTATATGATTTCAGTCATATGTGGAATTAAAAAAAAATGAAGATGAATATAGGTGAAGGGAAAAAAGAGAGGGAAGCAAACCATAAGAGATTCTTAACTATAGAGAACAAACTGAGGTTGATGGAGGCGTGGTGGGTGAGGCACGAGCTAAATGGCTGATGGTTATTAAGAAGGTCGCTGTGTTGAGCACTGGGTGTTATATGTAAGTGATGAATCACTAAATTCTACTCCTGAGACCAATATTAGACTATATATTAACTAACTAGAATTTAAATAAAAACATTTAAAGAAAAAAAAGGAAACAACTCAAAGATTGTATGAGATAGTAGCTTTGGAAATTGAAGAGAGATGACATCCACTTGGAACAATCTTGTCCCATATCACACCATTTTAGGTACTCCAAGCAAATGCAGGTAGTCTCCTTAAATAGGGGAATAAGGCCAGCTTTCTTTGGCAAAGAAGCTTCACATAGTTTGTAGGCTGCGGGTTCTTGTATGCATCATAATATGGCACTGGCATATTCCTATCCCAGGTTCAATGTTTCGTTCCTCCACTAGTTTTTTAAAACTGATCTTCAATTATGTAGAAATATAAAACATTTTAAGGCTAAATTCTTCTTAGATTCCAGCCATGCCTTGATTTGATTTTTTTTTTTTTGTAAACTCTCCAGTTATCAAAAGTACACATTTGTCCCATGGTCATTATGAACTGTATACAGAAGGATAGACACTGGCATTGACTTCCCAACATCCTCCACTTCAATAGGTAGGTTTTTCCAATCAACCAAAAATGATAGTTAAGTTAAGGAATTACTTTCCTTGTTATTTATTAATAGTATTCCTTTTTCTTCAAATAAAAGATGAATAATACAATCTAATTCTAACTTTGAGGATATATTTCCTAATGTTTCTCCTTATGTCAAGAGAGTCACTGGTCACTTCAATAATTTATGATATAATTAATTCAATTTTTTTAAAGATTTTATTTATTTATTTGACAGAGAGATCACAAGTAGGCAGAGAGGCAGGCGGAGAGAGAGAGAGGAAGCAGGCTCCCCGCTGAGTAGAGAGCCCAATGTGGGGCTCGATCCCAGGACCCTGAGATCATGACCTGAGCTGAAGGCAACGGCTTAATCCACTGAGCCACCCAGGCACCCCAGGTCACAAAGCTAGTCTAAATTATTTTTTCTATTTTCATTTAATAATTTTTCATTTTGTTTTTCCTTATTCATTTTTAAATTTATAAAAGCCCTCTGTAGATTGAGTTTTTAATTATTCTTTGTATTATTATTTCCTATTTTCAATTTGTGTTATTTCCCCCAAGTCCCCATATTCTCTCTTTCTAGAATCATTATTTTGATAAAATCCTTCCACTTGTTTTATTTCCCCCCAAATTCAGTGAATTTATTCAATTCAGGAGCGGCTCAGTGGTTCAGTTTGTTAAGAATCTGACTCCTGATTTCAGCTTGATATCTGACTCTTGATATCAGGTTTGTGAGATCAAGTCCTGTGTAAGGCTCCACATTCAGCAGGAAGTCTGCTTGGGATTCTCCCCCTTTCCCTCTGATGCTCATCTGCTCATGCTTTTTCTTTAAAATAAATGAATCCTTTTTACCTTCCTCGCCCACACTGAGAATTTACAACCACTCTCCCATCTTTTTCTCCTACCAGTATTTTTGTATACTTGTATTTGTCCTGGTAGTCTATAAGTCTTATACTTAGGGTTCTTTTTGACGAGGTTCTTTTTTGTTTGTTTGTTTGTCTGTTTGTTTGTTTCTTTGTTTTGCTTCTACATATATATGTACATATTTTTTTTCTTCTCTTGTCATATACTTTTATCAGTCTTTTTTGTTTGTCTGTATTTGTTTGTATACTCCACAAACCTTACCTTGGGGCCCATTTGGGCTGAG
>PISX010037929.1:0-10624 GCA_004024625.1 Mellivora capensis
GGAGAAGTGTCTATTCATATTTTCTGCCCATTTTTTGATGTGATTATCTGTTTTGCATGTGTTGAGTTTGAGAAGTTCTTTATAGATCCTGGATATCAACCTTTTGTCTGTACTGTCATTTGCAAATATCTTCTCCCATTCCGTGGGTTGCCTCTTTGTTTTGTTGACTGTCTCCTTTGCTGTGCAGAAGCTTTTGATCAAATTACCAAAATTTCATGTGGAGTACTCTTCATGTCTTATCTGAAAAGCCATTTCATACCTCAAGTTGATGAATATATTACTACTTATTATTTTTGTAAGGTTTATTACTGGACTTTTGGGTTTTTTTTGGGGGGACAATTGGGTTTTTGGACATGACACAGAGTAGGGGACCAGATTTCATTTTTCTTTCAGTAGGAATGTCCACTTGAACCATTCCAATATATTAGAAAGAACGTTCCTTTGTTAATTGCCTTAGGAGCCACATGTCACAAATTAAGTGTCCCCATGGTATATGTCTGTTTGAGGACTATGTTTCATTCCCCTGGTCTCTCTTATATCTTTGTGGTAATATTAGAGTGCCCTAATTACTGTGACTATAAATAAGTCTTTTCAAAAAAAGATTTCATTTATTTATTTGAGAGATTGCAAATACAAGCTGTGGGGGGAGGGGCAGAGGGAGAGGGAGAAGCAAATTCCCCACTGAGCAGGGAGCCAGACTCAGGTCTCCTTCCCAGGACCCTGAGATCATGAATGAGCAAAAAGGCAGATACTTAACCAACTGAGCCACCCAGGAGCCCCATGTGTATTTAAATAAGTCTTAATAGTCAATGGAGTATTCTCTCAACATTGTTCCTTTTCAGAATTGTCTTGGTTTTTTCAGCTCAGAATTCCCCATACATTTTACAATGTGCAAAAAAACCTAACTGGGTTTTTACTGGAAGTACATTGAAACTAAGGATCAATGTGTTGAGATAAACATATTGAGTCTTCGGATGCATGAAAGTGTAATATTTCTCCATTTATTCAAGTCTCCTTTACTTTCTCTTAGCAAAGTTTTATTATCTTTGGGTCTGTATGGTGCATGGACCCTGGTAAGTAACAATGCATGTCCTCTCATATGTACATTCAGCTTGCAATTTATTTGTAATTGCCAATGCAATAAATATCCTTAAAAAATGTTTGCTCTATATCTGTCTCCATTACTAAAATTCAATTTTCCATATGAATAATCTGTGATTGCATTAGCTATGCAAAACTTAACACAAATACAGGACTTAATTTAATCCACACGAATGTGTGTATGTATTTGGATTTTCAGAGGAAGTACTTTGGGATGAAGGATCAGTTTCCTGGAGAAAGATTCTCTCAGGCACATGTCTAACGTCATGAGACCCTCTGTGACTCCCAATCCCAGCTTCCATGGCAAGGACACTTGGAGTATCATTTCCCTTCCACCTTCCTCTTCTCAGGTGGGGCACAGAGCAGCAGAAAGTACAGCAGTAGAGACAGAGATCCCAACTCACTCTGAGATCCAACTTGGCCCACCTCACCAGTCCGCCCTGGCCGGGACGCATGAAGAGCCGCTCAACAAGGTGAGGACCGAAGCAGATTCACTTAGAGCAGAAACTCACGGTCCGGACACAGACATGTTATTCCTCCTTTCATGTCAGCTATAGGATTTCATATGTGAAGACACATGTAGTCATTTCCTGCACAGGGACAACTCGGCCAAGCTGACCGGGACATGGACAGGATGGTCCCTCCCCGCACCATTCTAGCGGCTGCAAATGAAGCTGGGGCCATCCTAGAAGCAAAGCTGGGAAAATCCTAGAGACAGGAGAATAAGGCAAACCAGAAATGTATTTAAGGAGGTGCCAAAATATAAGATTGCAATCTCCTGCCCTTATTCCTTATCGCAAAGCAATTAGAGTGTAAAGCCTGAGTGAAGAAGTGTGAAGGTCATTATTTGAATATAAACAAAGCCTACTTCGTTCTTTTATTATTATTATTATTATTATTTAATTTCTTTTCAGCGTAACAGAATTCATTGTTTTTGCACCACACCCAGCGTTCCATGCAATGCATACCCTCCATAATACCCACCACCTGGCTCCCCCGACCTCCCTCCCCCCGCTCCTTCAAAACCCTCAGGTTGTTTTTCAGCATGAGAGACTATGGACTCTGAAAAGCCTACTTCTTTACTTGGCACAGACCCAATAAGATCTCAATAGAGCAGGGTTCAGAGAGCTCCCCTGTTGGTGAACACATCCACACAGGGAGGGTGTCACATCCCAGTGCCATGGGGACAGAAGCTGCTGCAATCAGCATACTCTTATTCCCTGCTATGTATCTCTCCATCTAGCTCTTCATCCGAACTTTTATCATATTTTTTAATAACCTGGGAAACATAAGTAGGTGCATCTTGAAGTGATGTGAGCTGCTCTAGCAAACTAATCACGCCTGAGGAGGGACTCATGGAACCCCGTGTCTACAGCTGGTCAGAGACAGAGGTCCCGTCTTCACTCCCATTAGACGATGATACTCCCAATGGGCCAGTCCCACTCAAGCGGGGGTCTCCATGCCACCCTGCAGAGCCACGGGCAGCTGCTCTGGAGGATGAAGTGTGGACACGAAGCCAATGAGAGCAGACCCAGAGCCAGGAGGCTGTGCCCCTGAGGAAACTCCATCCTGAAAGTGCTTGGTGTCCTCACACAGCGGGTCAGGGACCGCCACCTGGCTTCTGTGCACTGGAGCTTCTCCACCCCTGGGTGGTTCCTTTTGCCCAGGGGTCTGGGACAGTGGGGACACCTTCTCCACAATGTGCAGGGACATCAGTGTCCTCCTGAAACATACACATGGGATGGATATAGACCTAGATTTTAAGTCTTCCCTGAACAAAGCTAAAGTCGTTTTTCTTTCCTGACAAAAACTTTAAAAATTCCTGTAATAAAAAACCAAAGTCCCAGAGTGATAACAAAAATAATGTGATAGACTATCTATACATTCCATTAAAGAATGAAAATAAAAGTGAAAGTGAGGGAATCTGAGGAGAAAGGAGGAACCACTGTGAAAAGGCCTGAGTCTCTGGCAGTTGCATCACGTGCATGAAGGTACAGCAGGAGAGGAAGCGATGACATCCCAGGTAAGGATCTGACCTGTGTGTCCCCATTCAGGTCCAATCTGCAGTGCGTCCACAGGGCTGCACCCCCCAGGGGGCTGGCTTAGACTTTTGTTCTACTTCATCCCAACTACACACCCCCTCTGCCCTATCCTGTACTCTCTTTCTGGAGGTGGTGATGTCAAAAACTTTTCCCAGCCAGTGTCACACATGCTATACTCCATGTAAGTCTGCTTTCCGGGGAACAATGCCTGTGACCAGTGATGTCAGAGGATAACACAGACCACATGGTCAGAATAACCTGCATAGGCAGACGCTGTGCATTTTCCAAAATAGACAAGGACAGACTGATGTCAGAAAGAGAGAATGTGGCAGTGGATAATTGAGCACATGTTATGAGAAATTAAGTCAATGTGCTGACCCTCAGAATATTTTGTCTCTTGAGCTGGCAAACTCTAGCTCAGGGTTGCTGAAGCCTAAAGTCACAGCTTCTGACTCAGTTCCTAGACCTAAGTCAGTTCCTACTCTCAAGCACATTGACTCAGGGGAAGGCCAGTTCTCAAAGGAAAGATCATAAGGTTTTGCCATAGATGTATTGGGAAAATCTTGCTTTTTATTTTCCCTAAGGAACTCAGGGCTTAAGGCTTGAGCTCTGAATGTGTCCTCTCTGCCCTGATGAGAAAGCTCTCTGTTAGAAGGACACATGGGGAAAGGCAGTGCTCTGGTGGAGGAGACAAGGAAACCAGCTTTCCATGGAGAAAAAGCAAACACACAAACAAGGAAACGATCAATCTCAAATTAAAGCAGTGGAAGAATATTTGTTAACTGACAAGAAAGCTGTAGGAGTTCATGAGAACTCCTCAGGAGAGAAGATCCATCCCTCACAGGCACTTTAGGGTTGGAGATGCAAACTGCTACACAGAGTTAAGATCTTATTAAAATGAGGGATTATGAGGTGGCCTGTGGTCAAAGGGAACTTCTGTCTCACTTTCCCTGATTAGAGTGCGGTGACCGGAGGACCTGCCCAAGGATTAGCATCGATGCAGGAATAACCTTCACATCCTACATAAGATATTCCATTTCTTCAAAGGACTCACATGAATCTCAGCTCTAGAAAATTTATTTCCCTATTTAGTTATTCCAAAAAGTGCAAAGAAAAGAAATGACAATATTAGGAAGGAATTCCGATTACATATACAGATATCAGGGCTTTCAAATAACTTATAAAGTCAGAAGATCAACAGATTCACATATATATGGGAGCCGCCTGGAGCCAAAACTATTCAGTTCATCCTCTAGTGAGTGAATATTTGCAGTTATTCAGAAAAGGTGACCCATTTCAGTCACCGGTCCCAAGAATCTACCCAAGAGACCTCCTGTTGGAGACCCTCCCTCTGCTGGGTGGCAGAGAGAACTTCCATTTGCGCTCAGTCAGGGCACAGGTCTGTTCTACAGAATGGATAACAGCATCACACTCCCCACTCACACACCCTGACCCCAGAATAATGGACTCACATAACCAAAGCAGCAAAAGAATAGCACCAAGGGACACAAATGACACACTGGCTTCTAGTTTTATGGATTCCAAAGCGATGTCCCCTGGCAAACAGACAAAAAATGCAATGAAACCCACCTGCGTAAGACCTTGCTCATTGAGGCTAAGGTAGTCAAGATTAGAGCCTCTTAGAGTCTTGGTCCCCACCTGGACCTCATGGAGGTTCTTCTTACATCCCTTACAGATGCCAATGATTTCTGTGGGGTGTGCAGTGACCAACGTTGATGAACTGGCTTTTATTGTTCAGGGTACAACAAAGTTCCTACATACGCAAGAGATAAAGACTCCTCTTAGGAATTAGGAACAGTCTTTCTTCAGTCTACAGGTAGCAGAGGAAAATTTCAAAGCCTCCCCTATCAAGAAAGAACTTTTAGAAGGTTTTGCATTTTTTAGATATTTCAGGGCAAGAAATTATGAGATAAACAACCAAACACAAAAGGAGACTTTTAAAGTTTTCACATTAAGTTTTGTAGTTAATAGTAATATTTGTGAAGTTCAAGCATTCTTAGGAATACGTTATAGAAAACATAGTTTCAAAACTGATACACAGTAAATAAACATGATGGATGAATAATTTTCAGCCAAATTTCCACACATTTAGGTATCCCATATGATAATGGGTAATGTGATTCTGATTTTCTTTAGTATATTTGACACAGACTGATAAATATTGTGATTCTTAATTTAACATGTGAAATGAATAGTTTTCAAACTCATCTTAAGATTTGAAATATTATCTTATATTTTTCTTTTTGTTTTTTTCCTGATTTTTTTCATTTTCAGTGGTTTAACTTTCTGAATCACTCACCAGCAGGATTCATTAGGAGGGCTGGCATCTTCAAAATAAGATTCAGGATTGCACTGGCTAGTACTCTAAGAAAACATCAAGGGAAAAAACACATGAAAGAGTAAATAAAATGACAACTAGTAACATACAGGACATGGGCTATTAGTCCTAGTTCTATCCCAACTTGTCATCAGCACCCAAGTCTCTACATAGAGTTCAGGGTTTACTTTCAGTACCATTTTCACATAATAATTCTTCCAACTATGGTACAAAATCGCACTCTAGGAGGATTTCCTAGAAGATATTCAGACCAAGATGTGTTGTGTAATCTTGCCTGGACTTGCATGTATTCAATAACTCTTCAATTCAGTACGACCTTGTATTTGATTTACCTGAGATCTCACAGAACTACAAATTCTATTCCTTCAGTTTCTCCAGGATTTTGTTTGCCCAACAGTGGCTTGAGTTGTGAGGTCATTTGAGGTTGACACAATTCTCACCAACACCAAACTAACACCTCCATCAGGCTGACGCAGGCAGAATCGTCAGGTTATGTCCCGACTTTAATGAAGGAGGGTTGGTAAACTGATGCCCCCAGCAGCTCTAACCCCGCATCCTGTTCCACAGTGACTTTGTTTCACCGAAGACCTCAGAAAATGTCCGTCATAGGTGCTCCTGATGCCAAATTATCAGAAGTTTTATTCCAGTCCTTTTCATTCTCACCTACAGAATCTCATTGTGAACTACAGACTCAGAGCTGTGGATGCTGAGCATAAAAGCCAAGTGAGAGACAACAACTTCTCACACAGAACTAACAAGGAACCGGACCCCTGACAGAAACTGCTTTCACATGATGAGGAAGCCTCTGTGCGGGAAGGGGAAACATTGTTTTCTGGGAAATGGGAAACATTATTTATTCTGTCCATCCTCTTAGAACACGTTGACTTAAGAAATCTCTTTTTTTAGTATGCAGTGTGTGTGTGTGTGTGTGTCTCCCTTATCTAATATGCACCATATGGTGTGTATGTGTCTATCATCGGTCTGTCTTGTGTGCCTATCTATCTATCTATCCATCTATCTGTCTTTCTGGGAAGAGAGAGAGAAGTATGGCAGGATACACGCCAGGCTGTAAGAAACGGTTACCACAAACTTCATACTCACTGCCTGAAGCATAATATTTTGTCTTCTCTCCTATTCTCTGCTGCAGGACTAGGAGTTCTCCACCTGTAAGTTTGAGATTCTTCTCTACCTGTCCCGTTCTTCTCAGTTTCATCTTCTCAAAGAGGTCCCAGGGTGAGTTTAATTCATTTTAAATCATTATTAAATTGTCTAAAACCATTAACCTGGAAACAGCAGATCCCAGAGACTCTGGTTCATCCTGGGATTTGGAGATTGCCAGCCAATCAGCTGGAGTGGGAGTGGGACCTGTTTCCTTCTGGACGTTAGCTGACAGGAATCCAGGCAGGATGGCCATACACCTGCCAGAAATGGGGTCTGAACACAAGTGCTTGTATAGTCAGGGTCTCTGGAGCTTTCTCAGAAGGCAGGTCTATGAGCACTGTGTCCTGCCACAGATCCTGATTATCACAGGGAGATCCTGCTTCCCACACAGGCTGTAAGGAATTTGTCTCTGTTAGTTTCCCTGCAAACACAGAAGCCATTTTAAGTTACTGCTCTCCCAGGAGAGGGACCTGCACCCTGCCTTTGGCTCTTTCCTCTCTGCCACACCCACCATGGGATTTGCATATTGTCCCCTGGGGAGGACCTTCCCTTGGAAGTCTGAGATAAAGGTCAGCTCTGAGCTTGTGTTTACTTACTAGGACTCATCAGTTCAGATTCTCAAAATGAGGTTCCCTTCTCAGCTCCTGGGGCTGCTGATGCTTTGGGTCCCAGGTAAGAGCATAGAGGGGGGAGGAGATGGGAGATTGGTGTGGGGAGGGTGAGATATCTGGGTGCTCTTGCTTCCTACGTGTGATCTGTCCAGGGGTGAGATTCCCCGAGGGGAATTGAATTTTGAGATCTGTGAAAATTATGAGGAAATTAAAGGGAATGAAGAACAATGTTTTAGTGAAATCCAGAAAAAAAAAATGTGGCGACTCTGTGCTCTGCAGTTCTTGGGTTATCTATGGAAATTGGATATATTTAGGGTAGGAATCCAATCACAAAATATGATTTAGCCTAATGTAAATGAAATTTAAAATTATAAAAATGGATTATAATGTGTCAAATTAACCTGTACTTATCTCTCATTATTTTAGGATCCAGTGGGGATATCGTGGTGACACAGAACCCACTGTCCCTGTCCATCACCCCCAGAGAGCCGGCCTCCATCTCTTTTAGAGCCAGTGAGAGCCTCCTGCACAGAGATGGAAACACCTATTTGCATTGGTACCTGCAGAAGCCAGGCCAGTCCCCACAGCTCCTCATCTATGAGGTTTCCAAACATTTCACTGGGGTCCCAGACAGGTTCAGTGGCAGCGGGTCAGGGACAGATTTCACCCTGAGAATCAGCAGGGTGGAGGCTGACGATGTGGGAGTTTATTACTGCGGACAAGGTACACATGATCCTCCCACAGTGGTTCAGGCCCGAACACAAACCTCTCTGTCTGGCGGTCCCCACTGGACACGTGTGTTGCCTGAGCAGGGAGCGGGCACAACAGAGGCTCTGAGCTGGCGTCAGAGGCAGGTGCTGGGGAACTCAGGGCAGTAACATGCAGCTGAGTCTCTGGACAGAGTCCCGGACCCTGGGAAGCAATAGCCTCAGCGGGGCACAACCAGCTCCAGAAGGGACATGATCACCTACTGGCTGAGCAGTGAGCTGCCAGGGCCAACCGCCCTGAACCTCACCCTGACCCTCCTGGCCTGTGTATGGGTCAGGGGTGGTTACTCAGCCTGAGCGTCAGAAACCTGAGCCATTTATTTGAAAATACAATTACATACAATTGGAGCTAAACATGTTTCCTCTATTTTCAATTAGAGGCTATTTGGTATCTTTCGGAATTTATTATTTTTTATTTTCCCACTTTATGACATCTGCTTTCCCAGTTAAACTAATGGCTTTGTTACGATGTGGTCTGGATATCTTTCTATACATGCTTTCTCCAGAAGAAATATACATGAGAAAAATTAGTAAAATTGTTTGGTGGTCAAGCACCCAAAAAGACTGTTGTTGTAAATTCATAGCAAATATAAGCTCCGTATTCTATAAAGAATAGGTGGCATATACATATATATATATTGAAATACTACTCAGCCAACGAAATGATATCTTGTTATTTGCAACAATATGGATGGGCCTAGAAAGTATAATGCTAAGCAAAACAATTCAGACAGAGAAAGACAAATACCATATGTCTTCATTTTTATGTAGAATCTACAAACAAAACAAACTAATAAAAAACCCACAAACACGAACTGACTCATGAATAAAGAGAACATTGATACGATACATTAACATTGTGCGAATGGGCACTCAACTCACACCTCTCTTATGTACAGAACAGAAAATTTCAATAAGAATCATACATTTTCGTGTCCCCTTTAGTCTTCTTTCCTCTCCATCTCTCACGTGCATCAAACTTCCTCAGAGAAAAAGCAAACATAAATAAATAATCAAGCTATCTCACATTTAAGTAGTGGAAGGATATTTTAACTGATGAGAAAGCTGTAGGACTTCATGAGAACTCCTCAGGACAGAAATTCCATCCCTCAGAGGAGACACTTTGGGGTTGGGGATGCAAATTGCTACATAAAGGAAAGAGTTCATTACAATGGAGGGATTGTGAGGTGTCCTGTGGTCAGAGGGAACATCTGTCTCACTTTCCAGGATTAGACTGGGGTGACTGAGGGTCCTGCCCAATGATTACAACTGATACAAGAACAACCTTCACAGTCAACATAAGACGTTGCTCCCATTTCTCCCCAGGACTCAGCAGAATCTCAGACAGCTCTATAAAATGTATTTACATATACATTTATTCCAAGGAAAAACAAAGAAAAGAAATGATGGTATTGGGAATTCAAATTACACATATGGAGATCAGGACTTTGAAGGATCAAGATCACTGAAGCTCAGAAATTACCTGCTTCACATGATTGAGAAATAACTTTTAAAGTCAGAAGATCAACACATTCATATGTATACATAAGCCTCCTGGCGCCAAATTATTCTATGTGAGTTCATCCTCTAGAGGGTGATAATTTGCAGTTCTTTAGAAAAGGGGACCCATTTCAGTCACAGATCCCAAGAAGCTACTCAACAGACCTCCTGTTGGGGAAGCTCCCTCTGCTGGATGGCTTCATCTCAGGTCTCAGGCAAGGATAAGCTCATCTTTTCTCAGAAAGAACCTCATTTGGGCTCAGTCAGAATACAGGTCTGTTGTCCATCAACTTGGCCAAAGCACTATGAGTTTGAGTGGTTTGACTTGAGAAAATGTATAGATCGAGTTCTACAGAACTTGTAAGAGCATCACACTCCCCACCCACACACCGTGACCCAAGAATAAGGGACTCACATAACCGAAGCAGCAAGAGAACCACCCCAAGGGACACCAATCACACCCTGGCTTCCAGTTTTATGGATTCCAAAGAGACATCCCCTGGCACAGAGACAAAAGTGCAATAAAACCCACATGTGTAAGTCCTTGCGCATTCAGTGACCGTGGTCAAGATTAGAGACTCTAGAGTCCTTTTCCCCACCTGGACCTCATGGAGGATCTTACACTCCTCACAGACGCTGGTGATTTTTGTGTGGGGAGCCATCACCTGCTCGATGGGGTCCATTTTACTGTCCAGGATACAGCATAGTTTGTAAACATGAAGGACACAAACACTCCTGGTCAGAATTAGAAATGCTCTTTCTTCAGTCTACAGGGAGTATTAGAAAACTTAAAAGCCTTTAGATGAGAAAGAATTCTTTATAAGATTTTGCATTTTCTAGATATTTTTGGGTTAAGACAGTATGAGATACGTAACCAAACAGAAAAGGAGACTGGTAAAGTTTTCATGTCATGTTTTGTAGGAAATAGTTATATGTTTGAAATTCAAGCATTCTTAAGAATACTTTGTAGGGGAAAAAAAACTTTCAACTGATACACAGAAAATAACCATGACAGATGAATAATTTCTGGCCATATATCCACACATTGAGGTTTCACATACCATAATGGATAATGTGATTCTG
>PISX010037930.1:0-10629 GCA_004024625.1 Mellivora capensis
TTTTTTTTTTTAATTTCTAAAAAAAAGGAGTTGATTAAGTTGGTTGGGAGAATAAAGAAAAAGAAAGTGGAGAGAATTTGCTCAGGCTGGAGACTAGAACAAGCCTGGAGCTAGATTTAGGGTGTCTTTTGATCCACTAGAGGAAGTTGTACCCCAAATTTTTTAGAATAAAAAACCCTTATGTGAATACAAAAAATAATGTTAAATACTATGAAGGATAAAATATGACTATAATAATGAAGGTTCAAAAAAGATTATTATTTTTTTGGAAAAGGTATTGTTAAGATTAACTAGTTAAAAAATGTTAAAAAAAGAAAAGGGTAAAAGTTTAAAAAATTTAGCAGAAAAAGAGAAAAAAAATAAAATTAAAGAAAAAATTGAATTAACTGCAAGACTAAAGAATCATGGGGGAAAAGCCATGAATTCCGCGCTTTGCTTTCTCCTCCTCTGGAGTTCCGCTGCTCTCCTTGTTAAGAGAACTTAGTCTCGGCTGGATTTCTTTTGATCTTCTGGGGGAGGGGCCTGTTGTAGTGATTCTCAAGTGTCTTTGCCCGAGGCAGAGCTGCACTGCCCTTACCAGGGACCGGGCTAAGTAATCCGCTCTGTTTCGCTTTTGGGAGCTTTGATTCCCTGAATGCTTTTCGTAGAGTTCTGGAGAACGGGAATGAAAATGGTGGCCTCTCAGTCTCCAGCCCGGAGGAGCCGAGATTCGGGGCCCCACTCCTCAGTGTGCTCTCAGAGAAAAGCCCCGGCCACTCCTGTCTCCCTCGCCTCTGGCCACGCTCCGAGCTCACCCAGCCTGCGACCGGTTCAAGGTAACCCCGAGCTGAGAGCTCACTCCTTGGTTCTGTCTCTGTAGCCAACGTCCCCGCTCCAATACTTGCTAGCTCTGCGACACTCAGACACCCCTGATCCTTCTGTGACCGTACGGGACCTGGGGCCACGCTGACCCCACGTGGGCTTCACCCTGGTTTAGCCTCTGGAGCAATGTCTCTCGGTGGAGCAGACTTTTAAAAGTCCCGATTTAGTGCTCCATTGCTCCGCTGCTTGCCGGGAGCTGGCCCCTCCCCCGCGGTCTATCCTCCCGTTGCTTTTGATTCACTTCTCCGCCAGTCCTACCTTCCAGAAAGTGGCCGATTCCCTGTTTCCAGAATTGCTTTTCTTCCTTTCTTTGATCTCCCATTGGATTTGTAGGTGTTTGCAATGGTTTGATAAGCTATCTAGCTGATCTCTTGCTACCTGATTTAGTCTCAGCTGCTACTTCTCCACCATCTTGACTCCAGAGTCTGCATTATCTTTTCAAAAATGTTTTAAAATGCTCATCCGTGAAAGACAGACTATTCCTCTCTGGAGCAGATTTGCTTCATGTCCAGGAAAACAAGATATTTTCCCTCTATGGCAAATTGGTCATATTTGCTAGTAGCCCCATTTATAAGATCAAGGTTCCCTAACCTCAGGGTTCTTTTCCTACAGCACATAGTACTGAATGTGTAGGTTGTCTGGCAGTCACCATATAACACTAAGTTTTGGGGTTCAAGGAACAAGTACAATAATATTACTCTGGCTACTGTTATCTGTTAGTAATAAACTGTCCTTTGATTCTGACCTAACAGTCTCATATCTTCTTCGGGCTTTTTGTTGTACCCTCTTATTTCTCAAAACATTTATTTATACTACGGATGTAATACTTGAAACTTAGCAATATGCTTTCACATGTAGCTTTCTTTTAATCTCCAGGTAGATGACAAACACTTTGAGGGCAGAGTCTAAATCACATGCATCCTATTTTTCTACCAGGATATCTAATTGAATCCAGTCCACATTGAAGATTAACATCTGATAAGATTACTCTTAATGCTCAGCATATTCTAAGACCTAGACATATTGAGCCAGTGAATAAATAATTTTGGACATACTAATTTTAAGATGCTTCAAAGATTAATTTTTGTAATTGTTTTCTGTTATATCCTTCTATACTTTTGGGGAAAAGTAGAAATGTACAAAGAATGTTGCCTTAAATTAGGAAAACATCCCCAAAATAATTGTTCTTGTGATACATACAATATGAAAGATGTCCATAAATCTGGGCATCTTTCCAATAGTGCATGATTGACTTTCCCAAATGTGGTATCATAGAACAGTAGGTTAATAATTATGAACACAAGAGCATTCTTGATATTATAAATACCACCAATAGTAATTACAACTGAGAAGCAATATTCCTGGAAACCTCACATATCTTTATCTAATTAGATTTATGCTTCCATTTACCTGTCTGAATTCTAGAGTTTTATTTAAGCTATTTTGGAAGTTTCTAAAACTCTGAAAAATAATTTTAAGCATAAAATAGATGGCTACTAATTGAAATGTCATTGTGCCAAAAATATAAAATATAGGTATGCTAGAGTAAAAAGCATGGAATGGAAATACAGTTTAACCAATTGTTAAGCAGAAACATGTGAAATTAGTCTATCAAAATAAGTAGCTGAGTAAGATGTGGCACAGACCTTAATGATTTAAGACTTTATTTGTAGATTAGTCTTCAAACCAAGTAGATGTTAAAATTAACCTTATGCTTCAGAGGACACATCAACTTGTTTTGATCCTTTTTTATTTTGAATGATGGAAGCTATCAAAATCAGAATAGAGGTTATGCATAAGTGATTAAGTTGCATATCAAATAGCAATTTGATAGAAATTTCTCAATTTTTTTCAAAAATTACAGAGTAACAATTTAGATATTGAATTTAGCATCTTACACACTGTAAAAAAAAATAGTGTTAAAACTATAAACTAGCACTCTGTGATTATAGGATGAGCATCCTGTCATGGAATAAACTTAGTATCTATAAAAATTATGACAGAAATTTGATTTTTTTATCTGTTTGATTCCATTTTTCAGAATTTGTGTCATAGTAATACTTGAAAAGAAAATTAAGGGGTAATTTTTATCCATATAAGACTGAAATTGAGTTAATTGACATGGAATTGCTACTTTTGAATAAATATCTGTAATTAGTTTGGGGAATATTTATCGTGCAAATATGTGACACCATTTAACTTATAGTTCTTTTTTGTCATTACCAAACAATGAATGTTCCATAATATCATGTTTCTTATATAAAAAGAAATGTGCATTTTTAGAGAAAACAAATCACAATTAATTGTAAAATGTGCAACAGATGGTGGAACTTATAATCATTCTATCAGACTAATAGTATACTGTCTGCATTTTGGAATTTGTTTTTCCCAAAAGATGATGCTGGGTTGTAGCCATATTGACAGCTGGTACATTGCTAATGTAGTTAGTTTGATATACCTCATCTATTAAATCTTGTACATTTTCCAAAATAACAGATGACAAATGCAATTGACCACCTGGGGAAAGGCAATTTCAATAGAAAGAGAAAATTGATCTTCTTTTGGTGACTGTAGAGTTGCTTACTGCTTTTCCTATTTTGGGTGACATTATTAACCACCAGCATATTATTTGCTTTCAAAAAGTACACATTTCTGAACACAGATCATGATTAAGACTAATCTATAAATGGCTAACAGATGCTTTACCTATCATAATTCTTAAAAAATGTAAACATGTTTTATGGAATATCAGTTCAAAGGAGAATTTACAATATATGTTTTATAGATGCTACATTGAAATATCAATTAGATAATGAATTTCTTTAATATAAATGACAAAATATTTCTTACAGATAGTTGTATGGAATATAACCATTTTTAATTATTTCTGAAAGAATATTTGTGTTGCAAGGAAACATAAAATGTCTTATGCTTTCGGACTGAATATAATTTGTTATGAAGTTTCTTTGGCTTCAGTAAGAATAAACTATAGATAATTAAGACAAAAAATTATGGATTTCAATGGCATCAAAAGTATATGCTGTTCAACTGTGATTTTAATTTGATTGTATCACTGAGAACTGCATAGGCATGAAAATAGAAACCCCTTATGTGAGTACACAGCTATTCATAAGAATCTTATGTATTTGAATATTGGTAAAAAGTCAAAACATAGTATAATATTATTAGATAATAAACAGTTCTGTTTCCAACATAGTAATATTATTACTTCTCAAATTTTTCAAAATAGGTAAAATCCATTTTAATCTTAAGTTGCAAATCTTAACAATATAGACATATTCAAACAGCAGAAGACTTTAATCAATAATGTAATACTTTCATTCACATCAGATATATGCCCAAGCAAATTGAATTTAAAATATGTGAAATAAAAGATTTGGAGGGGGTAAAGCTCTTTGTTTAATGGAACAATAACATTGTTATAGAAATATTTAAATATGAAACAAATATCATACATTGTGATTTAATAAAACTGAACAAGAGCATCTGAGTTTTATGTTGGTTATCACTTATCAGAATTTTAATGCTTACATCATATGAAATATAAATGGAAATGGTAATGAAATCCTGTAAACCAACAGATGCATATTTTTAGTCAATAAAACAATTTACTCATACAACACTATATTCCTCTGGGTTTTTTAATCAACTGAGTAGATGTAATCAAAATGTGAATATAATTCTAGATATACTACACAATCTTCAAACACTTCAATTAAGCAATTTTTTCAATGTTTAAAATTGTATTTAAATATAATAGTTTATGATAGTATTTACTTTATGATAGTATTTTATTTAATTCTAATATTGATTTTAAGAACATGACTACCATTCAAGTTTAAGTGTGCAATTATTTTCTCATGTCTACAACAAAATTAATTTTAGCTAAAATGATATCTTATAATTAATGCACAATCCCCTTGTAAATAATAATCTGCATTTTGGTATATAACTAAATTAATTTATATTAAGTATTAATATAATTAAATTAAACAAATATCACATATAATGTATAAGAACCTCTGAAATTAAAAATGGTAAAATTAAAATAACTGTAATATGTAAACAATGAGTAGGAAAATAATACATGAATGGAAAAAAATACGTGAAGCTACATTTCAGAACAGTTGCAGTTATGTAAACAAATTATCATGAAATTCCCCCAGAACTTGCTATTCTCTATAGATCTCTATAGGAATGAGAAAGCAGGGCTTTGAAATGAAATAATATCATTCCAAGTAGTGGGTGAGATATCACTGTTATTAACAGAAGGTTGTCTTTTAATTTAGAATTTAAAAATTTGTCACTTTAAGTCTACATAGACTGTACAGTTTTTCTGGCATGGAGAGGTAAGTCTACTAAAGCCTATATTCCTCACTAATTATAATTAAAAATGTTATGCAATAGGCAAAATGTAACTATTGAACAATTCTGAAAATAAAACAGTTTAATAGTAGAAGAGAGTCAAAGTTTGGGGAAATAACCTACAAAGCATGTGTTCCCCATTTTCTCCTTCTTTTCTCTGGATAATTTGTCCTGAAGGTAGTACTAGCCTCGGAACTGTGGGAAGAAGCAGGTGGCTGAAATGGATAGAAATACATTTTTCTGGGGGTGCTTGGATGGCTCAGTTGCTTAATCATCTGCCTTCATCTCAGGTCATGATCCCAGGGTCTTGGGATTGAGCCCTATGTCAGGTTCCCTGCTCAGAGGGGAGCCTGCTTCTCCCTCTTCTTCTGGTGCACCCCCTGCTTAGGCTCTCTTACACACTCTCTGTCAAATAAATAAATAAAGTCCTAAAATGAAAGAAGGAAGGAAGGAAGGAAGGAAGGAAGGAAGGAAGGAAGGAAAGAAAGAAGAAAAGAAAAGAAAAGAAAAGAAAAGAAAAGAAAAGAAAAGAAAAGAAAAGAAAAGAAAAAAAAAAACCATTTTTTCTGGCCAGTGGAACCAGGAAGAAAGGTACCAAAAGACCAAATTGGGATTGGGAGGGGTTCAGATCATAGAGAGGAAATAAGCTGTGTAGGACCCAAAGCAACTCAGCAAAGCATCAGTTTAAAGACACTTAATCCAATTAAAAATGGACAAAGGACTTGACTACATATTTCTCCAAAGAGGACGTACATGTGGCCAATAGCACATGAACAACGTCATTCGTTTCTAGGGAAATGCAAATAAAAATAACAGAGGTAACATTTCACACATACCATGATGGCTGTCACCAAAAATATAGACAATAACAAGTTTTGACAAAGCTATGGATAAAGTGGAACCAACACCATATTGTTGGTGGGAATACAAAATTATGCATCCTCTTTGGGAAACAATTTAGCAGTTTCTCAAAAAGTCAGACATGGAATCATCATATGATCTAGTATTTCCCTTCCTAAGTATGTAACCAAGAAAATAGAAAGTATATGTTCACATAAAAATTTGTACATGAATATTGACAGCAGAATTAAGCATACTAGCCACAAAGTGGAAGTAACCCAAATACCCATCAACAGATGAATGGATAAACAAAATAGAATAACCATAAAATGGGACTTTTTTAGTTATAAAAAGGAATGGAATACTGATGCATGCTACAATATTGGTGATCTTAAAAATATTATGCTAAATAGATAAGGACAGAATGTCACAGATTTTATGATCCCATTTATATGAACTATCCAAAATAAGCATATCCATAGAGAGAGGAAGTAGATCAGGTCTGGGGGAAAGGGAAATGGGAGTGACTGCTCTTATTATATATGTTGTTCCATTTTGGGATGATGAAAATATTCTGGAATTAGAAAGTGGTGATGGTTGCCCAACTTTGCAAATAAACTAAAAAAATTGAAATGCACATCTTTTGTAAATATTTGTATATGAATGATTCCTTAGTAAAAATATGTGGTATAAACAATCAAAGATGAGCACTGGATTAAGTAAATCCAAACTATGAACATTGTACAAGAAACCTATATTAAAAACAAGGAATACTTAAGTTTAAAATAAAAATCAGAAAAAGCTAAGCCATAAAAACAATAATTAAAATAAAACTAGAGTGGCCATATTAATACCAGAGCAAGTGGACTTTAGAAAAATGATTTTAGCAATTAAGAGGAATATTACATAAAGATAAAATTAACTCATGAAAAACATTAAAATCTTAAATGCATATGTATATAATAATGTTTACTGTTATCTTTATTTCTACTTTGATAGTGCTGGAAAGAATATAGACATTGGTGTTAGATTTTGTGTTTAGTCCTCTGGGAAATATCCCATTTATAGGCAGGAGGCATCATTGAAAATCCATGAGATAGGCATCAAGATACTGCCATATTCTGATGTTTATTCTTGCAACCCAAGCATAGAAAGAAGTAAATGGAAACTATGCTTCAGTCTTCCTCTTGAATACCATGAACTGAAATATTTACTGACAATTCCCAAATAAAATCTACCATTGAATTATTCTATCTATCTTGTTTATATCTGGAAAAAATATGCAGGTATATTAAGAATATAGTAAGAGAATTAAGACAAGTTCCTTTACTTGAGTCTTCAAAAAGCAAAGGATTATGCCCTCCACACAATGAAAGAAAGGGTTATAAAATCTCTACATGTTTGTATGACATCAGGCTTTCTTCACACTCAATATCTAAGAGTTTTTATCATTACATACCATTCATCCTTGTCAAATGTCAAAATTAGGTCCTGAAAAGAACTCAGTGTTTTTCACACTGAAGTGATGCTTGCTAAAGTAGACTTTGCTTTCAGGACACGTACAGAACATGAAGAACAGCAGAATACCTAAGCAGATGCTCTGTTCTGAGATGAAAAAAGGAGAGTCCCAAGCAAGCAGGACAGAAGAAGTATTCACAGAAAAAATGGAGCCCGTCATGCAGTGAATTCCAGTCCCATATTGATATAAATCAGATGTGAAAGAAAGACAAACCCTGTGTGCAGCCATTTGGAATATGGAGGAACATTAGATGCGAAGTTTTCAGACTACTAGACAAATAGACCACAAATGGCAATGGACTGGAGTCAACTACTACAGACACAGATGAAAAGACCGACCTTCTGTACATGAAGTTCATTTGTCAGATGTGTGTGTGTGTGTGAAGCCGTGGTGTGTGCATGTGCACACATGGATGTGTGTGCTTTCTTTGACAGGTTTGGACATCAAGAGAGGTTAGTGGCAGAATGGAAAGTGATAATATCAGATGAAAAACTAGTTCAGAAGGTCCTGAATTGTGTTTACATACACTAGTTGTGTGTGATAAATACAGATACCATCACTAAGTCTTTGCACATAAAAGACAATGCTAGAATGTAACATTATTATGGAGACAAATGACATGGGCTCATGTCTTCATTATTCGTTTCTTGTCATCTTATTAGGCACACCCTTATAAATTGATTCTGAAAGTTTGATATAGACAATTTTACTCTGTAAATATGAAAATCTGCCTCTACAAGATCATTCTAGACTTATAGTTTGAAATCATATTTGCCTTGAATGTAACCTCTCCCAATATACTACTTGCATGATTTGGTAGCAGTTCTAAAAATGAGTTGATCTTAAGAACTAAGGCATCACACTTAAATGTGGTTATTTAAATTAGTACTTGTTTGAAAGAACTATTAATTTTAACACTGCTCACCCAGCAAGGTGTTAGTTTCAGTACAATCACTACCAACACTACTAGCATCTGGCTGATCAGAAGACTAATTCTGGATGAAAGCTTGAGTTGTGTTACTCAGATCATTTTTCATGTGTCTCTGTGTTTTGAACTCTTTCTCTGCCCAGTTCCTCTTCTTTGTTACTGTCCCTTAGAAATTTCAGCTGTTTTAAGGTTCTTTTTTAAATTATTAACATATAATGCATTATTTGCTTCCGGGGTACAGGTCTGTGATGCACCAGCCTTAAAAAATTCACAGCACTCACCATAGCACATACTCTCTCCAAAGTCCACGACCCAGCCACCCTACCCCTCCCACCCACCAGAGCAGCCCTCAGTTTGTTTCCTGAGATTGAGCCTCTTACGATTTGTCTCCCTCCTGATCCCATCTTGTTTCTGTTTCAAGGTTCTTCACTCTGTCTCCACAACTTAGCAGAATGAGTGCCACTGACCAAAATATCTGCATCAAGAAGCCAAATTGGTGTGGGGCTCATCTTGTGAATTTCTCTTCCCTGAGAAGTAAAATTCCTGCTTGCTTGATAGACAATGTCCAAAAATGCCTGCTTCATATGTTTTATTTAGTATTATATTTGTTTATTGCACTTAATCCTGTACTAGATAGTTTCTCATGGCCAGAGAGAGACACACCTGGTCACTATTTTCCAAGAGAAAAAAAAATGCCTACTAGGTAATTCCAAAACACATCTCGGCCTAGAGTTCATTTGTATCCCACGGAAATCCTTGCCTGTTGGCTATGAAGCCTCCCCCTAGCAATTTTATGAGTCTCACAATAATGTAATAGTACTATTTTATATGATTTTTTTGAACTCCACTTACCACATTTTTCCCATTTTTCATTGCATTTTGTGCCTAATCTGTACTAAAAATTTTAGTTATGTTATCATTTCTAACATTCAGTATTATGTTAGGAGCTAAAACGTACTGTATTTTATTGATACTGCCCATTGATTATAGACATTGATTATGTCCATTTTTCACATATTAGCAACTGTGAAATCATGCATTAGCTCAAAAATCAGTTGCACTTTATATTACTATTGGCCAGGTGGTAGTCATGTCAAAGCTGTCATTGCCTGGTGTGTCAGAGCTTAGTCATTACTCTAGAGTCAGACAACCATAATTCCTCAGTACGTCAGTCTTCAAATCATAAAGGGATCATTTGAGTGAGAACTAAGAGTACTCATTATTATCTGAAAATCTGTTAACAGCTACTGGATTTCATAGACATCCAATATTCTGAGATGCAAATTACTTAGAGAAGTCTGACTCAGAAACTTTGAAAAAATGATTGAAAAACTTTACCTAGTATATGTCATGTATACTTTCCTTTTTATATATGTACATGAGTATCTATAAATTTTTAAATCTGTTGCTAAATAAGACAAAACTAACTTCCTTTGAGAAGGAAATATTATAGTGATAATATATTTTAATTCATTATTTTAGATCAGTGTTTTTCTTTTTTTTTCTAGGTAGTACCAAAATATATTCAATTGTATTTTAAAAGAGTTTGAGTGTACTATATCTGTGTATTATGTATGAGGAAAAATAGGACCAAAATGTGTTCTTATTTAGCATAGTTCTCCTTTTCAGCCTCTGGTGATGGTGTTCTTAAGAAGTGAACTTCTACTAGGACAAACCAGCAGAAAAGAATAAAAAAAGCCTGTAAATATATTTGTAAGCAGACAAATTTTTTTTTATTTCTTTTCAGCGTAACAGAGTTCATAGTTTTACACCACACCCAGTGCTCCATGCAATGCGTGCCCTCCACGATACCCACCACCTGGCTCCCCCAACCTCCCACCCCCCGCCCTTTCAAAACCCTCAGGTTGTTTTTCAGAGTCCATAGTCTCTCATGGGTCATCTCCCCCCCAATTTCCCTCAACTCCCTTCTCCTCTCCATCTCCCCATGTCCTCCGTGTTATTTGTTATGCTCCACAAATAAGTGAAACCATATGATAATTGACTCTCTCTGCTTGACTTATTTCACTCAGCATAATCTCTTCCAGTCCCGTCCATGTTGCTACAAAAGTCTGGTATTCATCCTTTCTGATGGAGG